>OW203746.1:4056842-4256987 GCA_934045075.1 Yponomeuta sedellus | reverse complement strand
ATAGATAGATAGATAGATAGATAGATAGATAGATAGATAGATAGATAGATAGATAGATAGATAGATAGATAGATAGATAGATAGATAGATAGATAGATAGATAGATAGATAGATAGATAGATAGATAGATAGATAGATAGATAGATAGATAGATAGATAGATAGATAGATAGATAGATAGATAGATAGATAGATAGATAGATAGATAGATAGATAGATAGATAGATAGATAGATAGATAGATAGATAGATAGATAGATAGATAGATAGATAGATAGATAGATAGATAGATAGATAGATAGATAGATAGATAGATAGATAGATAGATAGATAGATAGATAGATAGATAGATAGATAGATAGATAGATAGATAGATAGATAGATAGATAGATAGATAGATAGATAGATAGATAGATAGATAGATAGATAGATAGATAGATAGATAGATAGATAGATAGATAGATAGATAGATAGATAGATAGATAGATAGATAGATAGATAGATAGATAGATAGATAGATAGATAGATAGATAGATAGATAGATAGATAGATAGATAGATAGATAGATAGATAGATAGATAGATAGATAGATAGATAGATAGATAGATAGATAGATAGATAGATAGATAGATAGATAGATAGATAGATAGATAGATAGATAGATAGATAGATAGATAGATAGATAGATAGATAGATAGATAGATAGATAGATAGATAGATAGATAGATAGATAGATAGATAGATAGATAGATAGATAGATAGATAGATAGATAGATAGATAGATAGATAGATAGATAGATAGATAGATAGATAGATAGATAGATAGATAGATAGATAGATAGATAGATAGATAGATAGATAGATAGATAGATAGATAGATAGATAGATAGATAGATAGATAGATAGATAGATAGATAGATAGATAGATAGATAGATAGATAGATAGATAGATAGATAGATAGATAGATAGATAGATAGATAGATAGATAGATAGATAGATAGATAGATAGATAGATAGATAGATAGATAGATAGATAGATAGATAGATAGATAGATAGATAGATAGATAGATAGATAGATAGATAGATAGATAGATAGATAGATAGATAGATAGATAGATAGATAGATAGATAGATAGATAGATAGATAGATAGATAGATAGATAGATAGATAGATAGATAGATAGATAGATAGATAGATAGATAGATAGATAGATAGATAGATAGATAGATAGATAGATAGATAGATAGATAGATAGATAGATAGATAGATAGATAGATAGATAGATAGATAGATAGATAGATAGATAGATAGATAGATAGATAGATAGATAGATAGATAGATAGATAGATAGATAGATAGATAGATAGATAGATAGATAGATAGATAGATAGATAGATAGATAGATAGATAGATAGATAGATAGATAGATAGATAGATAGATAGATAGATAGATAGATAGATAGATAGATAGATAGATAGATAGATAGATAGATAGATAGATAGATAGATAGATAGATAGATAGATAGATAGATAGATAGATAGATAGATAGATAGATAGATAGATAGATAGATAGATAGATAGATAGATAGATAGATAGATAGATAGATAGATAGATAGATAGATAGATAGATAGATAGATAGATAGATAGATAGATAGATAGATAGATAGATAGATAGATAGATAGATAGATAGATAGATAGATAGATAGATAGATAGATAGATAGATAGATAGATAGATAGATAGATAGATAGATAGATAGATAGATAGATAGATAGATAGATAGATAGATAGATAGATAGATAGATAGATAGATAGATAGATAGATAGATAGATAGATAGATAGATAGATAGATAGATAGATAGATAGATAGATAGATAGATAGATAGATAGATAGATAGATAGATAGATAGATAGATAGATAGATAGATAGATAGATAGATAGATAGATAGATAGATAGATAGATAGATAGATAGATAGATAGATAGATAGATAGATAGATAGATAGATAGATAGATAGATAGATAGATAGATAGATAGATAGATAGATAGATAGATAGATAGATAGATAGATAGATAGATAGATAGATAGATAGATAGATAGATAGATAGATAGATAGATAGATAGATAGATAGATAGATAGATAGATAGATAGATAGATAGATAGATAGATAGATAGATAGATAGATAGATAGATAGATAGATAGATAGATAGATAGATAGATAGATAGATAGATAGATAGATAGATAGATAGATAGATAGATAGATAGATAGATAGATAGATAGATAGATAGATAGATAGATAGATAGATAGATAGATAGATAGATAGATAGATAGATAGATAGATAGATAGATAGATAGATAGATAGATAGATAGATAGATAGATAGATAGATAGATAGATAGATAGATAGATAGATAGATAGATAGATAGATAGATAGATAGATAGATAGATAGATAGATAGATAGATAGATAGATAGATAGATAGATAGATAGATAGATAGATAGATAGATAGATAGATAGATAGATAGATAGATAGATAGATATAGATAGATAGATAGATAGATAGATAGATAGATAGATAGATAGATAGATAGATAGATAGATAGATAGATAGATAGATAGATAGATAGATAGATAGATAGATAGATAGATAGATAGATAGATAGATAGATAGATAGATAGATAGATAGATAGATAGATAGATAGATAGATAGATAGATAGATAGATAGATAGATAGATAGATAGATAGATAGATAGATAGATAGATAGATAGATAGATAGATAGATAGATAGATAGATAGATAGATAGATAGATAGATAGATAGATAGATAGATAGATAGATAGATAGATAGATAGATAGATAGATAGATAGATAGATAGATAGATAGATAGATAGATAGATAGAATAGATAGATAGATAGATAGATAGATAGATAGATAGATAGATAGATAGATAGATAGATAGATAGATAGATAGATAGATAGATAGATAGATAGATAGATAGATAGATAGATAGATAGATAGATAGATAGATAGATAGATAGATAGATAGATAGATAGATAGATAGATAGATAGATAGATAGATAGATAGATAGATAGATAGATAGATAGATAGATAGATAGATAGATAGATAGATAGATAGATAGATAGATAGATAGATAGATAGATAGATAGATAGATAGATAGATAGATAGATAGATAGATAGATAGATAGATAGATAGATAGATAGATAGATAGATAGATAGATAGATAGATAGATAGATAGATAGATAGATAGATAGATAGATAGATAGATAGATAGATAGATAGATAGATAGATAGATAGATAGATAGATAGATAGATAGATAGATAGATAGATAGATAGATAGATAGATAGATAGATAGATAGATAGATAGATAGATAGATAGATAGATAGATAGATAGATAGATAGATAGATAGATAGATAGATAGATAGATAGATAGATAGATAGATAGATAGATAGATAGATAGATAGATAGATAGATAGATAGATAGATAGATAGATAGATAGATAGATAGATAGATAGATAGATAGATAGATAGATAGATAGATAGATAGATAGATAGATAGATAGATAGATAGATAGATAGATAGATAGATAGATAGATAGATAGATAGATAGATAGATAGATAGATAGATAGATAGATAGATAGATAGATAGATAGATAGATAGATAGATAGATAGATAGATAGATAGATAGATAGATAGATAGATAGATAGATAGATAGATAGATAGATAGATAGATAGATAGATAGATAGATAGATAGATAGATAGATAGATAGATAGATAGATAGATAGATAGATAGATAGATAGATAGATAGATAGATAGATAGATAGATAGATAGATAGATAGATAGATAGATAGATAGATAGATAGATAGATAGATAGATAGATAGATAGATAGATAGATAGATAGATAGATAGATAGATAGATAGATAGATAGATAGATAGATAGATAGATAGATAGATAGATAGATAGATAGATAGATAGATAGATAGATAGATAGATAGATAGATAGATAGATAGATAGATAGATAGATAGATAGATAGATAGATAGATAGATAGATAGATAGATAGATAGATAGATAGATAGATAGATAGATAGATAGATAGATAGATAGATAGATAGATAGATAGATAGATAGATAGATAGATAGATAGATAGATAGATAGATAGATAGATAGATAGATAGATAGATAGATAGATAGATAGATAGATAGATAGATAGATAGATAGATAGATAGATAGATAGATAGATAGATAGATAGATAGATAGATAGATAGATAGATAGATAGATAGATAGATAGATAGATAGATAGATAGATAGATAGATAGATAGATAGATAGATAGATAGATAGATAGATAGATAGATAGATAGATTAGATAGATAGATAGATAGATAGATAGATAGATAGATAGATAGATAGATAGATAGATAGATAGATAGATAGATAGATAGATAGATAGATAGATAGATAGATAGATAGATAGATAGATAGATAGATAGATAGATAGATAGATAGATAGATAGATAGATAGATAGATAGATAGATAGATAGATAGATAGATAGATAGATAGATAGATAGATAGATAGATAGATAGATAGATAGATAGATAGATAGATAGATAGATAGATAGATAGATAGATAGATAGATAGATAGATAGATAGATAGATAGATAGATAGATAGATAGATAGATAGATAGATAGATAGATAGATAGATAGATAGATAGATAGATAGATAGATAGATAGATAGATAGATAGATAGATAGATAGATAGATAGATAGATAGATAGATAGATAGATAGATAGATAGATAGATAGATAGATAGATAGATAGATAGATAGATAGATAGATAGATAGATAGATAGATAGATAGATAGATAGATAGATAGATAGATAGATAGATAGATAGATAGATAGTAGAATAGATAGATAGATAGATAGATAGATAGATAGATAGATAGATAGATAGATAGATAGATAGATAGATAGATAGATAGATAGATAGATAGATAGATAGATAGATAGATAGATAGATAGATAGATAGATAGATAGATAGATAGATAGATAGATAGATAGATAGATAGATAGATAGATAGATAGATAGATAGATAAAAAATTTATTTAACGACACAATACTAAAAAACACAATGTAAAAACAAACAACATAAAACATAACATATTCACAGATACATAAATATTCTGCTGTTGTATAGAATCAGGCGTTACTTTGCGGAAATCCATAATAGCATTAAAAAGTTAAAATTACTTTGCTGAATTCCGCCAAAAATCCCACAAGCACCATGCGGTTAGCTAATGCACCATTTTGCATTTGGGAGCCTGAGGATGCCTCGTGTTAGAGGCGAAACGCGTCGCGTGTTTTCTCACACACGTATTGGTGTTGGTGGTGGTGTGTTCGTGTCTTGCTTCTGCCTGAAAAAGTGGGAGGGAGGGCGGTGCATTAGCTAACCGCATGGTGCTTGTGGGATTTTTGGCGGAATTTAGCAAAGTAATTTTAACTGTTTAATACATAAATATTCTCAAATATTTGGCGAACACAACAAAACAAAAGAAAAAGTTACACATTTATATCCGGATTTCATTTTGAAGATAGGGTTTAAAAATATTGAGCTTCTAAAATGGCCCCGACTCAGCATGTGTTGCAGGAGCACCGAGATAACCTGCAACGCTGATATTCTGTCTGCATGTAAATTCAACCATATTTTTTTATTATTCAGCAACCCAACGGCCTATCAATCTATCTAAAGATTAAGCTGATGATCTCCAATCTGAGTGAATAGATAAATAAATAAAAGAGGACATGAGAAATATTAACAACTGTGACCACTATTTTGAAAACCTACCGCCTAGAACCTAGATTCAACAACCACGGACTTAAAACACTGTATGATTCACATAGCGATTTGGATATAAAACCGCCTGGGGCGTCCCTCACCGGCCCTTCCACCGGAACCGCTTCAAACTCATGTACAAAAACATAAGCTACCCGGAAAACACGAAACTCGACCCCACCATTGTTGGCTTAGGCTATGTATACACTAGCGCTTTTTCCATCGTCACACCAATTAATTTAACTTTCGAGGGGCGACCGTGCCTTATCTCCGGGGTGACAGTGTGGGCGCGGCCTTACATGTGTTGGGGATAGAATAATGGGACAAAACAGGAAGATATAAAAGGTATGTTGACAGGGAAATGTTTCTTCATCACGAAATTAGGTCTGAAGTTGGCTAAGGAGCGGGTTAAAAGTACATAATTCGTATCAGTTCTAAGGAGAATCGTTTTCAACTGACAGTCAAATATTATAATTGTGCATTTTTCTTTATTGTATTGACAGTCAAATTATAAAAAAAAACTTATTCTACTTTCATATTTCTGTCTAACCAATGTTCCAACATACTAAACAGCGCGATATAAAATTAAAACAACATAAAAATAAGATTTTTTTTTTTTATTTTCAGATTTCTTTATTCATAAGTTTACAATTGTAGTACACGCTTGATACAGTAAACAAGTGCACATTAGTAGCTTAAATGTATAACATTTTTACCAGGCTGTCTTACCTATAAAAAAACATAATACTTACTTAAAAGTTAGGGCCAACATACTAAACAGCGCGATATAAAATTAAAACAACATAAATTTAAGAATGAATGTCCTTAATTATCTCTTTTTATCTAAATGATTAAAAGAGATAAATAAACAAAAGAGATTTATCATAGTTTCTTTCAAATAGATTTGAACAAAATAATCAGCTTTTTTTCAATAATCATAATGCATCATATTAACTAAATAGCTGTCCTGCCACAGAAAAAAAAATGGCCGGAAAGCGGTAATCCGATCTTATGTCCTGCTTTCTCTCGGCCCTTAGCCCATACTCTCTCTCTCTTTCTGAGAGAAGGCATGTGCTCTGCAGGGATTTAAGAAACATACATTTACATAAGAAAAAAAATAATTTGAATAAAATTCAAAATCGATTGACTAATCAAATCTATGCGTCCCCCAAATCCCGTATCAGAATCGAGACCCTGGGGGAGGGCAAATGAAATTATTTAACAACCGATATATTGGACAGTTACCAGTTACGAGGGAACAAACCAGGTTTTATTTAAACACTTTGCGAACCTCGTTTTATTTTATTTTGCGTTGTTTCACTGCTGTGAATGGACGCGGCGTTTATTCGATAAAAAACTGTTGTTTCGATAACATAAAAATGTTTATATGAAAAACAAAAACCGACTGCAAAACACTACAGCTGCTAAAACAGCGACATAATTTAAACGATCGATCGATTTCAACCCTCTTTGTTCCCATTGCTGGGGCACGGGTCTTTTCCTGCATCGCAGGAAGGTTAGGTCACCTAAAACCTACTACACCACGGGTGCCAAGTCCGGATTGGTGGAGTATTGTAAGACAGTGGCGGGCCTTACTGTCAGAAGTTATCAAGCCGCCCATAAGGCCATAGCGGTAGTAACGGGACCGTTACCTATCCTGCAGCTGACTGCGCCTGTTGTTGCTTAGCTTAAGTGATTGATTTCAGTCACTCGGTTTACTACGACTTAGCCTCGAGTGTTTCATAACTTCCTCATACCGCAACGCTTGAGATAGCCAATCCGCGGTGGGCACGCGTAGTAATTAAACCCACAATCTCTCTTTGAAAGAAGGCCTGTGCGCGGCAGTAGAACGAAGTTTACCTAATACGGCAAAACTTGGATGACCTTTAGATTCGATGTAGGTATTGTGAAGTATTTTGCAATCAGTGACAACTTCCAGATCGGCACATACAATTTAGGCAGCAACTTTAAACTATATTTCTACAACATCTCTATCAACAGGTCATATTAGTTTATATCCCAGTATGCAGTGTTTTGAAGTTTGTATATATTTTTCATTTAATACTTTTCTTACACTTATTTTTGTATTAATATAAACCACAAAATGGCATTTTCCCATAGCTAATACACGTGTCACTACAAAAACCACCAACTCGCTTTAAATGTGCCATTTGTAAAATTTATGTACGTAAAATTCCTAAATGTAAAATTTGATGAGCTCTCTAGATTTTTGTAGGATCTCATCATCATATCGTATCTTGGTAGCTATTCGTAGACTCTACCCATTCAAAAGAAAAACCAAATCCGCGTCTTTCCGTGTCTTCGAGTAATTGAGAAACATACATACACAAAAAAATCCTGACAAACACAGAACCTACCTCTTTCTTTAAGTTGGTTAAAAATATACTGTCTTTCAGATTTAGAGCTCAGTGCATAGCGATATTGATCGGATTTTCAGTAAAAGACAGAATTGGTACAACAACTATGTCTGATATCGCCCATTAGCTCAGTTGGAAAGAGCGCTGGCACGGATAGCCAGAGGTCGCGGGTACGATCCCGGCATGGGTAGAATTTTTAGCCTCTGGATAGGTTTTTAAAATATCCGACATAGTTTAATTGGCACTAACCTTCTCTCACAGAGAGAGAGTACGAACTTATTCACCACCAGTGTATACCGCTTGAAATTTTATTTAAACTCTAAGCCCTTTTGGTTTCGAACATAACGTAAACTCACGTCTGTGCCCCAGGGGGGTAGGCAGCGACGAGGACAGATCCTTTTGCAAGTCGATTTAAATTTATTAGTCGTTGCATGCTCGCACGTCGGTTTCGAGTACTTTTGTTTTAGTTTCTAGTAAGTTTATAAAGCGTTCTCTATTTATATGTAGGCATATAACCTTTTTCTTGTTCACATAAGACACTCGTTATAAGACACTATTTATGTAAGTATATGTAGATATTTATTTATAGTATTCAAGTATGATTTATGTAAGTTTATTCTTAGGTACGTATTTTTGCCCACGGTTCACATAGGCTTCTTTAGTTACCAGTACTATCCTTTATCAAATGTACTTGATTACCTTACATGTACCCGAAAAGTAACCCAAATACGTAGCCACGTAAGCTCAGTTTCGCGTCACCCACGTCCCCAGTCCACATACGACCTCGAGAGCCCAAAAGTTACACAGAAAACGGGAAGTATTATTCAAATTAATAAGCAAGCCTGGCATTTGCGAAGCCACCCAGCGACCAACAATCGCAGGTGAGTTTGCGGGGACTGGTGACAGCCAAGGCGTCCGGTCCCCTTTCTATGCGAGGCGGAAACTGCATTGAAACTGACTTGAATCCGTGGTTTTGAATCTTCTATATTATTTTGTAGCCCATTAATATTCCACAGCTTGATTACCACTGACGTTAACGCCCGCCAGTCCTCCAATTCCTCCTCCAACACGGTCTTACAATCCTCCACCAACCCGGACTTGGCCCCCGTGGTGGAGTATGGCCTAACCTTCATGTGACGCAGGAAGAGACCCGTGTCCCAGCAGTGGGCACATACAAGGGTTTTGATAAGAAAAACGTCCCACTGCAGGGCACAGGGCTTCTTTCAAAGAGAGAGATATGGGCTTAATTACCACGCTTGCCCATCGCGGAGTAAGTCGTGAGTAAGCCTGAGTGACTGGGGTGTTTAAATACCTGGCAATTGAAATTGCTTGCGGGTTTCCTCAAGATGCTTTCCTTCACGGTTAGCGTGTGGTATTGCGAATTCGCAAATGTACGTGACTTTGAAGTTAAATAAAGTCATTGACACATTCCCGCACTGGGGATCGAACCTGGGTCTCTCGCTTGCGAGTCTTGCTATCCACTGAGCTACCACCGCTGTTAAATAAATAAAATAAAAAATTACGGACCGAATGCGGGGCACGCGGCGCGTAATGCCCGCGCCGACAAACGTCTAGCCAACTCCGGGTGCCTTAAACTTCGGCAAATGGACGATGAAGCGGCATGACGGGAAAGTTGGTCCGCTGTTTCGGTATAATTTACCGTGTATGTGTGAATTTGCCTTTGTTTGCTCAGTACGAGCTAGATGATTATAAGGCACGACTTTTAGATGTGAAAAAGTACCCGGAACCGGCGTGCGTGCATGCAACGACCTATGACCGTTGATGAAGCGAAGGTGATCTGTCAGGATCGTGGCAAGTGGCAGTCCCTGGTCGCAGCTTACCCCTCTGGGATACAGGCGTGAAGTTATGTATGTATGTTTGTACGTACCTATGTATGTTTATATTTTTTTTAATGCACTAATCCGTGCTAAGGACAATTTTATAAACCTATTTAGAGGCTAAAAATTCTACCCATGCCGGGATTCGAACCCGCGACCTCTGGCACGGATAGCCAGAGGACGCGGGTTCGAATCCCGGCATGGGTGGAATTTTCGAGAGTCAAAATCGTGGCAAGTGGCAAGCAGTTAATATTTTTTTCTTCAAATCAAATGTTTGGTGTTAAATCATAAAAATCACTAACATGAACACAGTGAATGTTAATTGTGTCTATATTTAAGTAACATTTCGTGAGTTCGATATCAACCCTTGTATGCCCCCACTGCTGGGGCACGGGTCTCTTCCTGCATCGCAGGAAGGGTAGCCCATACTCCGCCACCGGGGCCAAGACCGGGTTGGTTGATTGGTGGTCTTCATATAGTTTCCACAAAGCTTTGCTAAGCTATCTAACAAGGGTGTTAGCCCCTCCGGAACAGTCATGAGCTTATGCTCTCCCGATAAGCCTCCTATACTTATATTAAAAGGCAAAACTCCCCGCACAGACGGCGAAGTATTTTCCCAGAATGATTTAAGGGCGGGCACTTCAGCGAAATGCCCTTAAGGGCAAGCCCGTCACATGTCTACGAGATCGGAGATAGGGCACGGTAGGTTCCGAACAAACTTTAAGGCGCTTGCTTGTAAACTGAGATTAAGGTCGGCTCGCTCATAGAGCAAGAAAGCGCAGAAGCCAACCTTAACACACAACGTTCTCACAAATACACACACACACTTACATCCACACTCAATCACTCACACTCACACACATTTACTTACTTTATTCATCTCTTTCTGTGGTTGTGTGGAAGAAATTGCTCTAAGCAATAAGCCTGCCAAATGTCCTGTATCCTTGTAATTATTATATGTTTGTTTTTTTCTGTTCCTTCCTTCGCCGTCGGGCGGCAGGCGTAATATAATATATAATATTACGCCTGCCTCCCGAAGGCGTAGGCAAGGACTCAAGAGAGCGATAAAGTACACACCATGTGGTGCCCCCCTTAAGGCCTCCCTAATTAAACTTTTCCTTGGTAAGATAAGATAAGATACGATAATAATATTTTTTATTGAATATACATAAAGGATTATTTAGATGACAATAAAAGGAATGAAAGCCAGTACAATGCATGAGTTCTATGTTTTAAAATAATTATGTAAACTCTGTCATCCGGGACCACGGCACCTGAAAAAGTGCCGAAACGTTGGAAAATTGTAAAAAATGTAATAAACGAGCATAAATCCGTATAAAAACAGTTTTAATTATGTCTACTGCTCGTGTTAACCTTAGAAAATACTAAACTCTGTTAATTAAGGACTTTGAAAAGACTAATTTAGGACTTCTTTGACCATTTTCTCTCAAAAATTATCTAGATTTTGAAATGGACACCTACTTAGTTTGAATTGTAACGTTCATTAAGCCACATCTTCTGCGCTATTTTGAATAAAACCTTTTCATTTCGTTTAATTTCATTTCATTACATATAATATTAAGTTACTTAACACCGTACTTCTGTTATTATTGTGTGTTGACTCTTTAGTCTGGGTAAAGTCTTAAGTTTGGGAACTGTGATTAGTGATAAGTAAGGCTTCTTAAGAGCAGTAGGTACCTGCTTAAACCGACTTTTAAACATCGTTTACCAACCATATACATCGTATATTCACGCCTGAACCCCGTAGGGGTAAACAGAAGGGTTTGCCACTCGACACGATCCGATATAGAGCTTTCATAGTTGGCCTAAATAACAATATGAGAATCAATATCAATATCAGCCAGATGTCGCTGCCTGTACGTAATACAGAGAATATTATACTATTTTTATTTTTAATGCACTAACCTGTGCTGATACAGAGAATAGTGTAAAGAGGTTCGAAATTTCACTGATGCCGGTAAGTCGCCTATTGGCTCAGTTGGATAGAGCGCTGGCACGGATAGCCAGAGGTCGCGGGTTCGAATCCCGGCATGGCTGGAATTTTTAGCCTCTAAATAGGTTTTTTAAAACAGAGAATATTGTAAAGAGGTTCGAAATTTCACTGATGCCGGTGAGTCGCCCATTAGCTCAGTTGGAAAGAGCGCTGGCACGGATAGCCAGAGGTCGCGGGTTCGAATCCCGGCATGGGTGGAATTTTTAGCCTCTAAATAGGTTTTTAAAATTGTTCTTAGCGCGGGTTAGTGCGTTAAAAATAATATAATATGAGAATGTTTTAAAAATCGTTTTCTAAGTAGTTCTTAAGCCTTTAGAGACAGACAGAGGTGTCAGACACATTCCTCTTTCTTAAAACACTCAAAAGACGCTGATTACAATAGTCTATGGTGGAGATTTTCCAGGGAAAACGTAACCACAGATCAAATAAACTGACTTATGAGGAGTGCTTTAGAGGAATCGTGTTAAAAATAAGACCGGAATTAGATGTCATTAATGCGCTGAAGACAGGGCGCTATGGTGCTCATTAGGGGAGGGCTATGTCCAACAGGACTACATAATATAGCCTGAAGACGAAGAATGCGCGTCTTTAAAACCACTCAGATTCAGCACCTATGGATTTATACGTACTGTAACGATACTTCTATATAATAGCTGGCCGGTGCAGCTGTCCAGTCAAGTTTGAATTATTTTAAAGAAAATCGCTACGTTCTGTTTAGAGGTCAGTCGTGTCGAGACCCGCAGCTAGGCTAGGGTTTCGATAAAAAACATAAAAAAAGAAAGTTTTACTTTAATTCAGCGTTTCAATGAGCAAAGCGCTACAGTACACATGTATACACCCTGTATAGATACTTTAGAAACATAAGCAGTAAGATGCAGCTCTGGATAAAGCACAACAAGTTATGTACCATACCCGGCAATATCGGGAATATGCCCAGCCCCAGAAGGATCTACAACGAATGCGCGCTGGCGTTATTTTTACCAACAATATTTGCTTTTGTTGATATTACGAGCCTGGGCATATTGGCAATGTAACCGGGCACGATACGCCACAATCACAATGCGTGCCCGCCGCGTATTTGCTATTTGCGTATAAATACTCAGTGTCGCTCGTAGCCCCGGCTGCCTGAGTGATCTTAAACGATCACGAAGGTTAAGCAACATAGGGCGCGTTGAGTGCATGGATGGGTAAACCGTCTACGACTAACGCTAGTGGCATTTTTCCGAGCGGTTCCGTGCTTCGCAAGGCACGTTAAGCAGTTGGTGCCGGCTGCCGTCAATAGAAGGCAGTCGTTAAGCCAAGTCACAGGCCTTAGGGCGGCATGAAAACTTCTGACAGCAAGACCAGCCTAGTCTTGCAATCGTCCACCAACCCCCGTGGTGGAGTATGGCCTATACCTTCCTCAGGGAAGAGACCCGTGCCCTTTGGTGGGGACATAATGGATGGATGATGATGATGACTCAGTGTTGTTAATTCCTTGTTTTGAATGCAGCTCGAACTATTATTGATGCATAAGAAAACCAATAAAGACTGTATGGTCAACCGATGAAGTCCAATGGACGTGTTTTATTTTCTCTCCAAGTCTCTCCAATTCAACTCTCAAATCCTCTCCTCTCCTCCAACTTGTTCAAAATATACCTCGTTAAACTCAGACATAAGTGACATTATTCATTGTCTATTCATTGTTTAATACTTTTGAATAATAATTTTACAGGGAATAAATAATTGATTTGAAAATGACCGACTCATATAGGGTGCGCCAATAATAAGAAATGATCTTGTCTACCTATCTGTCTAAACATTAAAATGCGCTTTAAAAATATCACCTCAAGCAATTCGATGTAAAAGAAATTATTGTAAAACGTAAAACCCGACTGCTAAAAAGTCTTAAACAACATCTTTGTGAGTCGATTAAATTTAACACCTTAGCGAGCGAGACCTCACTTTTTCAAATTTAAGCCCTGTGAAAGACTTCTTTTGGGATTGTTTTATAAACCTATAATGGAGATGTACTCGTATGGGGCATTCGGTAAAGACGGCATGGTAGCCACTGGGTGGCTAAGAAAGGGCCCTAGAGTCAAATACTTACATAGTTTTTCAGTAGACTGATATAAGCACGACAATCGTTGTTATTTGGAAGTCTACAAGGCAATAGCAGTACAATGTTATTCCAGCGGTATAACTCGCGCAAATTAAATAGGCATCTCTCGCGATTGAGATCGAATCGGGCGAGGTACTGACTTAAGAAGCACGGGTTATACCATTGCAATGCGATTGGTTACTAGACTACCGATAGTGTGAATGAAACGACTGTTTCGGACAAGACTAGCAAAGGACCGGATGAGTTGGCGTGAAAGAGAACAAGGCCTATGGCCAACAGTACGCTCTGTTCGATAAGTTTTTTTTATCAGATGCTTTTACAGACTTTACTAAGAAAATGACAGCTGACATTTACAATTTTATTTTTTTGTGACGTCATACAGCCAGTGACACCAGCGTCATCTACCTTTGATTACAAACTTATTTTGTCAAAATCGGTTTCCTCGTGCTTTGCGTGGTAACAAATAAACATCATACATCATCGATTGCACTCTTAGGTTAAGAAATATCTGTGCCAATTCCTTTTTTTTCAGTAGGACAAGTTGAAACTTTACCCTAGTCACGCCTGATGGAAAGCGAAGACGGGGTCTAAGATTTTAAAAACCTATTTAGAGGCTAAAAATTCCACCCATGCCGGGATTCGAACCCGCGACCTTTGGCTATCCGTGCCAGCGCTCTTTCCAACTGAGCGAATGGGCGACTCACCGGCATCAGTGAAATTTCGAACCTTTTTACACTATTCTCTGTATTAAGTACAAGATGTTACGTGCTTGCTTGTCAAATGGAGGTTGACTTTAGTTTTAAAGACTAGTTATACGCCTTTTCTGTATTCTCCACTTCGCAGAATCTGTGAAACCTACAACAAGCGCCTGGCCTCGGTTGACTTATTCAATAATTCGTTGTCTCAATTTAAGGTAAGAGTTTATAATTTGTTATATTGATCGTGAGTGTAGCTAAATAACCATGTAATTTGTTCATCTCAATGGCCTATACCTAGTTCTATTTGATAAATTCTTTTTTCTTTTTTTTTTGCATATTAGACTATAGTATGCGCCTCTCGCTTTTACATTACCTGCCTTAACTATAAGTGAGAAATGTTCCATAGAACATATAATATATGTAAAACATATAAACATTCTTGTGTTGTATTTTCTGTGCCTGTATTTTCTCCAAATAAATAAATAAAATTATAACTAAAAAAACATACCCCTCGTCTGCTTTCTCAGTCGGGTAAAAATCGGGTCCGCTCGCGGTCGTTAATCAGGCGTGTTTTTGTCGCGTCCGTCGGTCCGTCTGTCTGTCACGACACATTGTGCGAGGTCATTAGTTACCTGGCGACCGCGCGCAGGGTTGTCAACGGCTGACGACAGGCAATAGTGGTCTATAGGCAATAGTGGTCTACAGACGTGCGCGAAAAGGTTTAATGAAATAGCAGCGGTAGAAGGCTGGTGCTTGCTGTGTGGTGCCGGCCTAGAGAATAGCACCAACCCAAATTCTTCCCGCGGGTGTCATAAAAGGCGACTAAGGGACACAAACCGGGGGGTGGGCAGCAGCACCCCCTGCAGTACAATTTCACCAAACTGCGATCCCCAACCCGCATGCCCAGCGTGGGGATTATGGGCAAAGACGGCACAACCTTGCGCTATGCCGCTCATTAGGGAAGGGCTATGTCCAGCAGTGGACTAATATAACCTGAAGAAGAAGAACGCTGGTCACACATTCGGGAGGTTGTGGGTTCAAATCTCGGAATGTACCAATGACTTTGTATTCTAAGTTCTGTTTTGACGGCCTCGGTGGCGCAGCGGTTTCGCACGCTGACAGTAAAACCGAAGGTCTCAGGTTCGATCCCCGGCCGGGTCAAACTAGGAAATGAACTTTTCTAGTTTGTCTCGGGTCTTGGATGTTATCTATGTATCTATTGTATTAAATCTATCGTTGAGTTAGCAAAACAAGTAATTTAGTTGTACTTAGCATGGGGCTATCAAGATCTGTGTAATATATCCATGAGACAGCAAATACAGCAGACAAGATACATAGATACAGAAGACAAGATACAATTGGCGGCCTTATTGCTAATAGTATTTTTGTCAGGCAACCTAAAATTGGAGGATTCGCCGAAGGCGAAACATATATGGGTAGTCAGTGCAAATACGAAGACACATAATGCGCTGGTGTAACTTAATCCGGATTCGCGAGTAATTCAATAGCAAGTACTGTTTTTTGTTCTTACCATCATACGCTTATAGGTTTCGTTGCTGACCCTAACTCAAGCCACGGACATTCTTGAGATTTATCGTCTTCATGGGAAATTATTGAACGGGATTAGAGTTAGATTCGGAATGACGGATTCGCCCGAAGATCTATTGGGGATTTCGGTGGCCGTAATTTACCATGTTTCGTCAGGTAAATTGCCCTATTACAAATTAGTAGAGTAGGATGGTGTAATCATTATCATGACTCTGAGTGTACCTGTGTCCTTGTTTATGAGGTCCTTGTCTGGTAACCATAGCACAGGGTATCCTTGTTTGATACCTGCGTGTCCGCATTGGGAATCGAACCCGGATCTTTCGCTTCCGAGTCCATTGTTCTACCCATTGGGCTAGTTAGTTAGTCAGTTAGACCTGAGATTTCCGCACTGATCCTCATAGTTGGGCCATTATACGTGGCAAGCGCTTAGGTATGTTAACACTTCAGACACTAGGGTTTCCTTACGATGTTATACTTTTTACGGGTGGTTTTGCTATAATAACTTCACAAATGTACATAGCTTAGAAAACCAAGTTTGGTACATAGCGGGATTCAAACCTACGACTTCCAGAGAAGCCGGCGTTCTACCGCTTTGCTACCACTGCTCTTTTTGTCAGTCTAATTTTCCTGCCAAAGCTGTGTCCGCAAAACGGTGTTTTATTTCCACCTCAAAATTTGTATTAAGTCGCACTATAACAGAGCGGCAGTAGCCCAGTGGGTAAAACAATGTTCTCGGAAGCAAGAGACCCAGGTTCGATTCCCAGTGCCGGCATAGACCAATGACTTTGTTTTCTAATTTAGGTACACTGGTGAATTTATAGTAGCAATGTCAATCACGTAACTGTGAAGGAAATCATCGTGAGGACACTTCAGTGTCTGAAATACTCAGCGCTTGAAATTGCCACTCCGCGGTGGGCACGCGCGATAATTAAGTCCATACTCATTCTCTCTCTCTCTCTGACAGAAGGCCTGTGCCCTGCAGTGGAACGTTTATAGGATAAATAAAAAACACTATTATATAAATGTTAAATAAAAGTAATGATAAATAAAAGAAACTGTTGAACCCACAACTTGTGACTAAAAAGTCATTGGCGAGCCCCCTGCAAACTGTGTAATAATAATAACTTCCCCACAATATTATGGCCACCGTGACGGAGTATAAGTTATACTCCGCCACGGGGGCTAAGTTATACGGAAGGTTAGGTTATACTGTATAACCTGACCTTCCTGCGATGCGGGAAAAGACCCGTGCCCCAGCAGCGGGGACATATATATTGGCCTTTTTTTGCATCTACGTAATGAGATGATTTATACCGCGTCCAGTGGTATCTTCACTCACAATAGATGGGTGAAGGGACCACTCCGACGCTGAAGTGCCTGGGTCATGGTTTTATAGATGGTGTAGGCTTGCCCAGCACCTACTTACCATCCATCACCATACCATCCAGACAGCTTAGTCGGCCTAGCCAACAGGAAAGACTAGTCAATACGTGCGGAGTCAACCAAGCCGCGGGTATCCTCACGATGTTTTCCTTCACGGTTAGCGTGTGGTATTACGACTGCAAATTCGCAAATGTACGTAACTTTGAAATTAAACAAAGTCATTGGTACATGCCCGCACTCGCGATCGAACCGGGGGTTCTCGCTTGCGAGTCCATGGTTCTACACTGAGCTACCACCGTTTATAGTTAGCAAGGGAACAAGGTTACACTATTTTAATTTTTAATGCACTAACCCGTGCTAAGGAACAAATTTAAAAACCTATTTAGAGGCTAAAAATTTCACCCATGCCGGGATTCGAACCCGCAACCTCTGGCTATCCGTACCAGCGCTCTACCAATTGAGCCAATGGGCGACTCACGGCATCAGTGAAATTTCGAACCTCTTTACAACATTCTCTATTTTTAGCCTCTAAATAGGTTTTTAGTTCCTTAGTACGGGTTAGTGCATTAAAAATAAAAATAGTGTAATCATGTGGGTACAGTGATATCGTTCCGATGTTAAACATAACTGCAAAGTAGGTAGTCGGGGCTGTAAGTAATGCAATTTGCTTAAGTCAGATGTCGCTGCCTGTACGTAATACAGAGAATGTTGTAAAGAGGTTCGAAATTTCACTGATGCCGTGAGTCGCCCATTGGCTCAATTGGTAGAGCGCTGGTACGGATAGCCAGAGGTTGCGGGTTCGAATCCCGGCATGGGTGAAATTTTTAGCCTCTAAATAGGTTTTTAAAAGGGAACAAGGGTTGATATCGAACACAATCACTAGTCCTGGTCCCAAACTAGGATACCCTGTGTTAAAGTAACTAAACAAGGTCATCGAAAACTTGAAAATACACCCAGGCCTTATGTACTGATATCGCTCTAAAACCCCGCTCAACTTCAACTCAGCCACCTACACGCCCAAAGTGAAAGTAAGGAGTAATTGCGACAAAAAATCCAGCGACTAAGCCCATTGTTTTTGGTACAGCATTATCGCATTAGGTGAGTTATTGCGAGGCGGGCTTATGGCTATTAATCTCCATCTCTGCCGGACTCGGCGTGTGGCGCAAGTTAAAAGGGACAAGCAGGAGTTTAAATTGAAATTGACCAATGGTTTAACTATCGCAAAAAGTACAAAAAAAAACTTAAAATAGACTAAGTTAATTACACACTTAGTTAATTTAGTAAATAGATACGCTATGCCATAATAAGGATATGCTCAGCTAAATGCTGCGTGTGCAAACATCAACGCGGCGCTGATTTTCAGCACATCGCGAGTATTTGCTAGCAATTGACACGTTGTTAGCTAGACATTCAACTAGCCAATATTAGAAATAAAAAAATACTTTATACAGAATAGGTCTAAAGTAGACTGCAAACTGTAAAACTTAAAAACTGTAACGCGACTCAGGAAAATGTTCTGTTTTCAAGATTGTTGCTCAGAACTGGTAATAGATGGCGGCAGTAGTAATATGAAATAATAAAAAAATATTTCATCGTTAAGAATGTACACTTTGTTGAAAGTCGATCATTCAATCGTTCATTAGCGAAGGATCTCTAATCATTTTTTATAATTTAGGAGGTCTTGGTCTCGATGACAACAGGTTTTCAACTCAATTGATCGATCTTTCAATTTTCAAGGTCAGCGCCTTGATTAAACTTCCCACGTCTACTGGACTTTGACGTGCATTATGTGTCTCACGGCTAGTGGCATTTTTCCGAGCGCTTCCGTGCTTCGCAAGGCACGTTAAGCCGTTGGTGCCGGCTGTCATATAATGGCTGTCGTTAAGCCATGTCAGAGGCCTTATGGGCGGCTTGATAACTTCTGACACTAAGGCCCGCCACTGTCTTACCCACTGCTTGGGCACGGGTCTCTTCCTACATTGCAGGGAGGGTAGGCCATACTCCACCACGAGGGCCAAGTCAAGGTTGGTGGAGGATTGTAAGACAGTGGCGGGCGTTACTGTCAGAAGTTATCAAGCCGCCCATAAGGCTTCTGACATGGCTTAACGCCTGCTATTACATGACAGCCGGCACCAACGGCTTGACGTGCCTTGCAAAGCACGGACGCGCTCAGAAAAAATGCCACTAACGGTAGTCACGAGACGGTCACCCGTCCTGCCCCTGACCGCGCCTGTTGTTGCTTAACTCAAGTGATTGATTCCAATCACCCAGTTCGGCTAGGCGTCAAGGGCTTCAACCGCTTCGCTCTGTTCTCTTCAACTGCCTCAGCATTTACTGCAAACTAGGACTGATTATAACAGCTCGTACCATTATTACATTTTCCCACAGTGCAATCGCTCCTGCCTAAGACCATACACTAGTGGAGACGGAGTCGCGAACATGCAATGACGTGAAATATACGAAGCATCGTACGCACAGTCTGTCATTTAGTCACACCGCTAACAAACGGTTCCGCAGTTTGATTCAGTCATATTTTTTCCTATTATTGTAGTATAAAACTATAATTACTTGTACGATTCCACCGAACTGCGCACCCCAACCCGCAAGCCCAGCGTAGGGATTATGGGCATTACCCCCTATGATAGCACAACGTGGCGCTCTTTAGGGAAGGCCTATGTCCAGCAGTGGACTATTATAGCCTAAAGACGACGATGACGAACTGCCAAACATGGTTCTAGATCAACGGGAAGTACCTTACGAATCTTGATTTCTATCGAAAGACATTTTAAAACGGCCATAAACGGCCGCAACTTTTTTTTGCGTTAACTTACAAGTTTTTTCTTACCGAACGCATAACCAGCGTAACCTTTCGAACTTTGACGGCCTCGGTGGCGCAGCAGCTTGGCACGCAGGCTGTACAACCAAAGGTCTCAGCTTCGATGCCCGGAAGGGTCAAACTAGGAAAGGAACTTTTCTAGTTTGTCTCGCGTCTTGCGTCTTGTTATCTATGTTTTCTTTTTGTTCTTCTTCAGGCTATATTATGTAGTCCACTGCTGGACATAGCCCTACCCTAATCAGCGCCATAGCCCCCCCAACGATCTATGTATTTTTATTGTATAAAATTTAAATCTATCGTCGATTTAGCACGTATGACACAAGGGGCTAACGAGATCTGTGTTATATGTCCATGAATATTTATTTTATTGATTTTTTTATTAACTCAGATTAGTGACAAAAACCTACACTCAGTTTGATTAGTGAATTCGGCATTAAGCGCCAGTGGCATAGAATTACGGTTAAAAATGTGTATTGGCCCGGGTAACGAACGGACAAAGTGTACCACTGTTAGTTATTCCGGGAGAAATTTATTGTTTTGCGGTTATACTGTTACCGGGTACTTCTCGTTAAGTGCAATAAAAATGGAACTCTCAGTAGGCCATTTAATATAAAGAATAACGACGTATTTGAGTTTTAAAAGATTGCAGTTGCAAGTTTCAGGTTTCAGGCGATTTTCCGCTATTTCTTCTTTAGCCACCTTTTCGATATTATTGTATATTTAGTATTTTCTAAGGTTAAAACCGAGAAGACCGTTTCTTCCCTAGAATGATACGCGAGGCGATCCAAATTTTAATAGAGATCGTGGTTGGAACATACCGGTAGCATAGGAACCAGTGCTTAAGTGCATGAGACCCCCTTGCTAGAAGTATCACTGTAGAGTTAAATTTTAATTAATAATCAGTATTTTTAAGTTCATGTAAAGTAATTAGTTAAAAATTTAATATTAACTTCAATTACTAATAATCAATATTGTTGACTATATAAAAAATAATTGGTTTGCCTATTTCGGAACGTAACTTCATAATTAACTTTTGTAATTTTTGCCGAGGGTAGTAAACTAACCGTTAATGCTTTCTAAAAAAACGCCCATCACCTCAGTCATCCGGGAACACGGCACCTGAAAAAGTGCCGAAACGTTGGAAAATTGTAAAAATGTAATAAACGAGCATAAATCCGTGTAAAAATGACTGCCATTAGATGACAGCCGGCAAAAACGGCTTAGCCTGCCTTTTATTACAGTCAAATTTGTATTAATATTCTCTGTTTCTTTCTCTCTCTTTTCCCAGCTTTAGTCCTTTACGGTGGGATCAGATTTCATTATTTTCCCTTTCCACTTCGAAGTTAAAAATACTGAAGACCATAAAACAAAATGCCTTTTGGCCCTCGCTCTGACTCTGCGTCATACTCTCTACAAGTTGGTAAGAGTACTGGCACGTTATGGTAGGGGTGCGGGGTCGATTCCATAATATGGAATATATTCATATTATGAATATATTCTAACCACACGCACACATACCAACACACATAATTACACACACACACACACATACAAGATCTAACAAACAAACACCACACCTGAACCTGAGTGGCTAATGTCAGTTTGTTTTTTCTCTGTTTATTATATTTTAGTTTTTCTTTGCATGCTAATAATATTGACTGACAGTCGTCCGCTGAATGCATCTCGACTAAGTATGTACGTGCATGTTTTATGTTTTAATTAATATATTTTTACCTTCTCCTAACAGGTTTTTCGCCTAGTTTAGGACACAGGATACAACGACAATAATATTAATAATAAAATAAATAAATATTCATGGCCATATTACACAGATCTCGTTAGCCCTATACTAAGTACAACTAAATGACTTGTGTTAGGTGCTTACTCGACGACAGATTTAATACAATAAATACATAGATAATATCCAAGACCCGAGATGAACTAGAAAAGTTAGTTTCCTAGTTTGACCCGGCCGGGGATCGAACCTGAGAGCTTCGGTTTTACAGTCAGCGTGCCAAACCGCTGCGCCACCGAGGCCGTCAGCATAAATAGATTTAATACCAAACTATTGTTGACATTTTTATATGTAAAATTTTGGTATTTTAAAATAAACAGTATTATTTATTCTTATTATTAAAATTCTGTGTGAAGTGTGTGTATTACGCATAACATGGAATATACGTAATTTTTATTATTAAAAACCTCACTATTTCTAAGCCCAAAAATCTCAATTATATTTATTTTTTTAATTTAAGGCTTAACACGAATATTTTTATTCGATATTTTTTTCTGACTGCGAATTATTTGGACGCGACTTTTTTCGCAGTTGAGTGCACCTTCATACATTTTCCATATCTCACAGATTATTACGGAAAAAATTGCGCGGTGAAAAATCGCAATGCATACTAAGAAGCTAAGTATATTTTTTTGTTCACCCAATGGGTATAACATAGAGAAACCTAAATATATTTTAACACCTACATATGTCATATGTCACCTATGTTAAACAAAATAAATGATTTGATTGATTGATTGAAAAAAAAAATAAGCTTCAGTGACGAATTGCAATGCAGAGGTGTAACAAAGTAAGATCTTACAACAATATTAACCAAACTAAATTATTTCTTAGACCGACAGAGTTCCACATTTACTTGGGTGTATCGGGAAGAGGCCGGAGCCATTCCGAATTGTTTTATTTGGCCAGTCTCTATGATAAATATCTTGGCAAATAGCAAATGATACTGTTATTTTATGTTCCTTTCTCCACTATAGAAAACTACAGAAGCAGCTCTATTTGACGAATTGCGGAAGTTTTGCATATTTGCCGTATTGACTGTCTCGTTGGTTCAGAGGCAACCACGACTCGATTACCGAGATAGAGGTCGTGGGTTCCCACTGGGGGCCTATTCTAGAGTCATTTGTAAAATGGCTACAGTCTGGATGATCTTTGGTTTTAGTTATATCCTTATTGGCATGTTTATAGTAGTAGTGTATCCTTACCGGGACTATGTTAAGGTGTTTTAAAGATTTGACGAAAAGGCAAAAAAAAAACCGTTTAAACGCAAGCTTCGCAAGACACGTTTTTTTATTTATTTATTTCTTTTTTCTACAAGTTTATATCTATCATTGCAGGTTTATACCTAATGCGACAGATAAAACAACAATTTTAATCGGTGCTAAATAATTAGTGATAATAGCAATATAAAGGTTAATCCGCCGTCGAACGCATACAATAACAAAATATTAACAATAAACCCAACTATCTAGTTTTTATAGGACAGCACTTGTAATGCTATTCTTATGAATTCACTCAGAGCACCGCTAAAAATATCCATTCGGTCCGCGACGTTAAGCCGTTGGTACCGGCTGTCATGTTATGGCAGTCGTTAAGCTACGTCAGAGGCCTTATGAGCGGCTTGATAACTTCTGACAGTAAGGTTACCTTGCCACTGTCCTCCAACCGGACAGAACATGGCACGGATATTTTATGTGACAATAGTGACAAATTGGCACAGATGTGCACACTTATGTGATCACTTGTTTGAACTTCTGTCTGCATAAAAAACATGGCTAACACTTAACACTTATAAATACTTTACGAAGCAATTTCGCAGCAATTGTAGGTGGCATGATTGGCTGTTATTACGATAAGTATAGCACATATTGAATGGAATGTAAAACTCGGTTTTAGCAGGATTTCTTGGGAACCGACCCACCTGCCGCGCCAACCGCAAGTTATTCATATAAAACTCGAGGACACCAACAATAGAAGCAACTGGGACTTGCCTCATACGTTGAAACGAAGCCCAAAAGTTAATATTACATTTACTACTTTCTCCAATGTATTGATCCAGTCCATCCAAAGGTTGTCTCGAAGAGATAAGGCCTTTTAGTGATAAAGCCGCGGTCTGTATTGTACTCGTATATACAATATTAACGGTGTTTTTAGTCGGTGGTGAGACTTGCTGTAGTGTAGGTATTTTCTTATTGCCAGACCAAAATATATTATAATCTAGGTACGTCTCTATTATAAAAATATCGTGTCACAGTGTTATTTTGTTGCTACCGAACTTCTCCGAAACGGCTATATATTTTGGTTTCAAAATTTATTTCTAAGAAATATTCGTTTTGTATAATGTTTTTTCTACACTCACAGTATTTTTACGAATAAACCAACAATAACCCACATTACGGTATAAGCGAGAAAAAAAAATGCATCCCCAATTTGGATATAGGGCAGGGTACTCAATTTTTTTAAGCTTTATCCTGCGCCATTAATATTTATATCTATGCCCATTTTCAGTACTTGTTACTTGCCGTCTCTGGGCTACGTCTAATGGAAAGTACTGTGGTGGCCTAAACTATTAGCCCGGCTAAGAGCGATAAGACCGCCAATTGTATAACATTACTTAGATTTAAGAATCATGGTTGTAATATTTTTCTGGTTGTGCAATAAATTGTTCTCTGTCTTTATCTATCTATCTATTGTTAAAGAACGTTTTTTTGTAATATAATAATAACTTTGCAAACGACCAAACAATTTTTGGTGTATATTGGGATCTAGCAACAAGAAAATATACCAAATCAATATACGTAATACTCGTAATACTGTTATACTATTATTACTGTATTAACATAACATACCATTATATTTTACATACAGGCACATACATTGCCTCTGGCCCCACACTAGCATACCCTGTGTAGTGGGAACCAGAAACAACGACATTACAAACATGTAAACATCCAAGACCTGGACTTTTTTTTGTTTCCAGCCGGGATTTGAGCCCGGGACCTCTTGCATGGTAGGCAGACGCACTACCGCTACGCCACAGAGGTCGTCGTATAATTATTGTATTATGTGTATTACTGTACCTAATACAAAGAGTATTGTAAAGAGGTTCGAAATTTCACTGATGCCGGGTAGTCGCTCAGTTGGGAGAGCGCTGGCACGGTTAGCCAGAGGTCGCGGGTTCGAGTGAATTTTTAGCCTCTAAATAGGTTTTTAAATCAATATAATTTGGTCAAGTTGCTGAATGAGGTATGGACAAAGGCCCTTTCCCGAACATACAATAGCCTCAGAGGCTAACAATTCAATCAATAGAACTGACTCACAACAAGGCGACTAAGGCGTGAATCACTATTCTTTATTTAAGCTGTTCGCTCTGGTGATCCCTTAGGACTTTGGTTGCTTTGTCTCGTTCTTTCTTGAGGGTGAAAGAGAAAGGTATATACTCTATCTTGCTTTAACCTTGCAACCGCAACCTTCTGGAGTCTTGCGTCGTACCATGGTAAGTTAAAGGGGACTCTACCCGGTGTCAGCTTCGGTGGCAATTAGATTAGATTAGAAAATTCTTTATTGCACAATAAGCATATTTGTACAAAGGCGAGCTTAATACTAATGAGTATTTTCTTCCAGCCAACCTTGGGTTATGTGGATAGTAGTGCGGGTAGTGCCCGGAGAGAGTTATAGTAAATAAATTATCGCATCATATAAGTTAAAAATATGTCAGGCGCTGAGGGTTTTGAACACTCTAAGACAGGTTTTCACGGTTTCAGTGCGCTCGATCCGAGTGCGCCATCCGGGTAAACTAATGCTTCTGATTGGCTATTTTGTTGTTGTCACGAAAAACCGTCCAATCAGAAGCATTAGTTTACTCGGATGGCGCACTCGGTCCGAGCGTACTTAGACCGTGAAAACGCGGCTTAGGAGTCTGTTTTAAACGTTCGCATTATATTTTTAGTTTCATTTGGAATTTTGGCAGTATTTGAGTGTGCTTCGTGGGGGAGTTTGCCATAAATACAACGCTGGGCAGAAAGAAAGAGTGTGGGCTTCGGATTCGATGTGCCCTCTGTAACAGAGATTTCCCAACGGTAGACAACTGACACGGGTGATGGTGAGACTCACCGTCAGCTTGACTGTGAATGTGGTTACTCGTATACATTGGTCAAACGAAGCGTACCATAGCTGAGCGGGTGAAGGAACATATCGCTGCTGTGAAACATAAGCGCTCTGGTAGATCTGCAGTCAGCGAACATACACTGAGCGGTACCAACCACTTTATAAATTTCGATAAAGTTAAAGTGACCGTTTCTTCCCCAGAATGATACGCGAGGCAATAGAGATCCGCCGGCATCCAAATTTTAATAGAGATCGTGGTTGGAACATACCGGTAGCATGGGAACCAGTGCTTAAGTGCATGAGACCCCCTTGCTAGAAGTGTGACTGTAGAATAAATAATAAAAATAAATTTAATTTCAATTAATAATCAGTATCTTTAAGATCATATAAAGTAATTAGTTTATAAATTTAATTTTAACTTCAATTACTAATAATCACTATTGTTGACTTTATATAAAAAATAATTGGTTTGTCTATTTTGGAACGTAACTTCATAATTAACTTTTGTAATTTTTGCCGAGGGTAGTAAACTAACCGTTAATGATTTCTAAAAGACACCTGTCACCTCAGTCATCCGGGACCACGGCACCTGAAAAAGTGCCGAAACGTTGGAAAATTGTAAAAATTTACTAAACGAGCATAAATCTGTATAAAAACAGTTTTAATTATGTCTACTGCTCGTGTTAACCTTAGAAAATACTACACTCTTACCAACAGACACTCAGGTTTCCTCACGATGTTTTCCTTCACAGTCAGCGTTTTTGAAAATAAAGCAGAATATTTTAAAAACCTATTTAGAGGTAAAAAATAAACCCGCGACCTCTGGCTAACCGTGCGAGCGCTCTCCCAACTGAGCTAATGGGCGACCACCGACATCAGTGAACTTTCGAACCTCTTTACAATACTCTCTGTTCGAGTGCCGGCATGGGTGGCATGGGTGGCATTTTTAGCCTCTAAAAAGGTTTATAAATTGTCCGTAGCAAGGGTTAGTGCATTAAAAGGAATATAATAAAGCAGAAAATGATTTTATCCCAAATTTGTGTCCCAAGAGCTGTATCTGATTGTATCTGATGTATATGAAGGAAAACATCGTGAGCAAACCCTCGGCTGGGTTGGCTCCGCACATACTAAGTTAACTACATTGTCAGGAACTTTCCTGAGGCGCTGGGCAAGCTTACACCGTCCATCCGAGCACTGCAGCGTCCGAGTGGTCCCTTCACCCATCTAGCGTCAGTGAAGGTGCCACTGGATGCTGGATAAATAATGCCACTATGTAGATGCAAAAACCTAAAGTTTTGTAGCAGGCGAATAGATTTTTCACAGTTTTTTGTACTTCAAGTCTTTCCCCAAAAGTAGGTTAGGTAAACAATACGCACCGGATAGACGATAGACGTTTCGAGACAATAAATGACTGATAGCCATAAAATGAGGCCAAGAAAACAAAGCAGAAAATATGCTATATTTCCAAGCAAATTCGTCCAAAAAAATCTTTTTAACCGAACAAACAATATTATATCGCGGGAGCCGGCCGTTTTTAAGCCTACGTCATACGGTATTGCGAAAAGACAAATTTAAGGTCACACGCCCGAATTTAAATTGGACGATAGCCACACCATTTACTCTAGGTCTCTGTACGAACCTTGTATGAATTATGCTGTATTAATGAATATTATTCCAATGCTATGTAGTTACTGTTGTCGTCCAATGAGAAAAAAACCCAAACTTCAGAAGATGTCCCTCAATTACTCATATACATTTGGAAAAGACAGCAAAATGATTATGTTTTGTATTAGATTCACGTCAAATGTTATATGTAATGCATTGTAATCCATTAACAACATGCGTCTCCAATCCGGACTTGGCCCCCGTGGTGGAGTATGGCCTATACCTTAAGGAGTAGACCGTGCCATTCAGTGGGGACATAGTGGGTTGATGATGAACAACATGCCTCTCAGTTTTCGTAAATGTTTTCAGAAGTGTGTCTATTCTCAAAAAAATCTACACCAAATATGTCTGAGAAAAAATCCTGCAAAACAATTAATTTTCGGGCCTGGCCATACCGATGTATTTACACGCATTTATTTCTGTTTTTTTTACAGTGCGAAACCTGGCTGGTCTCGGCCTGCCGCTTCGGAATACAGGCGTGAGTTTATTTCTTTTAAAGATACACACTACTTAATTGTTTTCATCAATAAATCATTAATCAACCCGTATTCGTCATTTGATGAACATAGACCTCCCCCGAGGCTAGCCACTTACTTTTGTCCACATCCATTCTTATCCTGCCACTGTGAGCTATCTGTCTACGATCAATCAGATTGTCGGCCCAGGGAGCTGGTGGATGTCCTACGCTGCATTTGCCAGTATCTGGTTTCCACTTGAGAACCTTTGCACCCCATCGACCATCGGTTCTTCGGTATTTTATTTATTTACACTGTTATTTAGGCATGAATTTATATGGGTACCTATAAAATTATCATTTTCTATGTTTTTTTGTACATCTACTTCCTTCTCTATTGTATTAGTTTAGTTTATCCAAAGATTGTCTGACAACCTCTTGTCAGACAACCTTTGGATACTAAACTAATACAAAAGGTTGTCCAACAGATCACTTTTAGTGATAAGGCCGCCGTCTGTACTCTTAGGTTAAGAAATATCTGTATATATTTTTAATGTACAATAAAGTGCTCTCTATCTAGCTATATGTGACTAGTCCACTTCCACTTTAGTACAGGGTAACGTAGGTTAACTAACGGCAGGCCCACGGCCTATAATTCTACGAGGGGCGGGCATAATATGACCTATATTTCCCATTTATTAAACTGTATTTAGGTTAATTGAATTAATTATGCTCGCTCGAAATGTGTTCGGCGGGTATTGATAAGTTTAATACGAAAATCGATCGGGCATTGCAGGGTTCCGTAGGTTTCTTAAACTTTTTTTACTTGAACGTTTAAATTAAATTATATATTATTGCAAATTAATATTGAGCAGGATATTATACAAAAAAAAAACATGTACAAGGCCACTTCAATTAAATTTCAAGTTAACTAATATAATTGACTCTGTCACGTAGTGCCACCAAACTGTATAAATAATTTTTCGGTCAAAAATTTAATTTTAAAAACCTATTTAGAGGCTAAAAATTCCACCCATGCCGGGATTCAAACCCGCGATCTCTGGCTATCCGTGAAAGATATCTCTGGCTATCTGGCACGGATAGCCAGAGGTCGCGGGTTAGTGCATTAAAATAAAAATAGGACAAAAATTTAATTATTGTGTAATAAACTTGTTCGTAAAACAGTACCAAAACGGGTACAATATGGATAAAATCTCTTACTGTCATCGCTCTGGCTCGCACACCAATTTTTATTGTTAAATTTTTTTTCTTGATGTACTTCCTAAATACAGACACAGCACATTAAGTGTCAGTTAATGTGCTTAATAAAATGCATGATGAAGTTTATGTGTTCAACATTATCACAGCACATGAGTAAATGCATTGAAAATATCATGTATTTACAAACAAGTTTAGGTTATGTTTAATACATTGAAGCCACCTAGCTACACACAGCACATGGATTTCTAGTTTGTAATCCAGGACACAATTTGCAATACATTATCATTTCCAATAAAATATCTTATTACTAACTTAAGTTTTAATAAAAATGGCACGAAGCATTCTTAAGAAAACTTCTCACACAACGTTTCTCAAAAACTAAAAATATGACAAATAACATATGCCTTAAATATCAGTAACTTTGTTTTTACACAAATACGTAAACTCGTAGTACGTAGAGGTGGCAGAGACCAGGGTTAGCCACTAGACACGATCCCAAAATTTATTTTGATTAAATTTTGATTCAATATTGTTTTTGGAGTAAATTTTATGGGAGTAAAACAGTAAATTTTTTTAAATTAATCTCTCTCTCTCTGAGAGATGGCCTGTAGTGGGACGTGAATAAGGTATTTAAATAAATGCATATACATTTTTATTTACGCTATTATCTATCAGTGGTTTTGTACGTATTGACTACGCAACCCTAAAATGCAAAGAATGGAGGCCACAACAATCAATACTAATTTATATAAATGACAAGGTTGTTTTTAAACCTTTTTCAATTGTTCGTTTATGGATTTTACGCTTTTGAATTGGAGATATGAATCATTCTAATGAACGCTTTATCTAGAAATACAATGACAGAAGCTTCATAAATTTTACAGACTTTATATAGTACGAATATTTACCTGATGTTTTTGGTATTTTGTTTAAGATTTTTTTTTTAAATTAAATAACGGGTTGATCATGCCGTATGCCTTTACTTTACCAAATCAAGTAAGCATAAGCATTTTATGCTGGCACCAAAATATGTTTTATATACTCGTTGTATGCCTTTTATGTACCTATCACTCGCTAACCGGGAAGAAAGACATCGTGAGTGAGAAAGGTGTCATTAACTTAGTTCCGGATTCACTTACTTGATGACATTGTCTGAGCTGAGCCATTCGAGCGCCGTTACGACAAACTAGAGAAATCTTCTGTAATTTCTTAGTTTACATCCGAAGGTCGGATGATTGTGTGCAATTCCGATACATACCTCTACATCTATTAGATGACTAAACTTGACCATGACGACGATCGATGACGTCAGTACATACCTGTAAAGAAACAAAAAGAGTAATAAGATTTTAAATCAAGATAAATAGATTTTTCTTTTTTTTTCTTCAGGCTAAATTAGTCCACTGCTGGACATAGCCCTCCCCTAATCAGCGCCACAGTGCCCTGTCTTCAGCTTGCCGCATCCAGCATCTGCCTGCAGTTTTTCGCAGATCGTCATCCCACCTAGTCGGAGGGCGTCATACACTACGTTTGCCGAGTCGCGGTCTCCACTCAAGAACACGTTAAATAGATGGAATTTAATTAATTGTACAAGAAATTGGATTTTTTATGTAGCCTTTTAGCGTCCCGCTACAGGGCACAGGCCTTCTCTTCGAAAGAGAGAGAGAGAGAGAGCCATTATGGGCGTAATTACTACGCGTGCCTATCGCGGATTGGCAATTTCAAGCGCTGCGTTATTTGGACCTAAGGTACTGAGGTTTCCACTCGATGTTTTCCTTCAAAGTTAATTATAAACTGTATTTCGAGTGGAACCCTTGTATGTCCCCACTGCGGGGGCACGGGTCTCTTCCTGCATTGCAGGAAGGTTAGGCCATACTCTGCCAACCAGACCGTTAGTTTACCGAAACCACATACAAACTGGCTGGCAGAATTGAAATTGCAATATTTAAGCGACCAAAGTACATTGGAGAGTCCAGCGCGCTAGGATGCTTTTGAATTTCAGCCCAGTCGCCTTAACTCAGCTTGCCCTTGTAACGGTGCAAACCTCTTTACACCATTTTTATTTCTTTTCTATCTATCATTTTCAAATATTTAAATTTTGTCACTCATTCTTCGATTTCCCTCATTTTTCATCCACTGCTACTTTACCCTTTGACCAGATTACCTGCTTATCCGTTTTTATCCAGTTTTTCCTGTTTTATTAAAATATTATACTAAATCTAACACGCTAACGGTGAAGGAAAACATCGTGAGGAAACCCGCGGCTTGGTTGGCTCCGCACGTATTGACTAGTCTTTCCTGTGGGCTAGGCCGACTAAGCTGTCAGGATGGTATAGGTGCTGGGCAAGCCTACACCATGTATAAAACTATGTCCCAGGCACTACAGCGTCGGAGTGGTCCCTTCACCCATCTAGTGTGAGTGAAGATACCACTGGACGCTGTATAAATCATCTCATAAAGTAGATGCAAAAAAGGCCAATAAATATATATATATATATATTTATATATATATATATATATATATATATATATATATATATATATATATATATATATATATATATATATATATATATATATATATATATATATATATGTATATATATATATATATATATATATATATATATATATACATATACTAAATCTACAAATAAAACCACATCTGAAGTCGTTCCAGAGTTTATTTATTAATTATAAAAGTTATAAAACGTTACACCCTTGACAACAAGTACACTGAATTAAAACTGTTTTAATACGGATTTCAATCGTTCATTATATTTTTACAATTTTATCACAGCACCTGTAAACCACCAACCCGGACTTGGCCCCCGTGGTGGAGTATGGCCTAACCTTCCTGCGATGCAGTAGTGCATCGCGTGCCCCAGCAGTGGGGACATACAAGGGTTGATAACGATAACGAACCTGTAAAAGTGCCGAAACGTCGGAAAATTGTAAAAATATAATAAACGAGTGAAGTCCGTATTAAAACAGTTTTAATTATTTAAAAACCTATTTAGAGGCTAAAAAGTTTTAATTATGTCTAGTGCTCGTGTTAAGCTTAGAAAATAAGTACCTACACTGAAACTAAAAATACGCTCTCTTCTTTATGCAGCCTTTAGAAGACCGCAGGGCACATGTCTTCTCTTAGAGCAAGAGTTTGGGCTTAATGACCACGCGTGCCCACCGCGGATTGGTGATTTCAAGCGCTGAGATAATTGAACACCTCAGCCACTCAGGTTTCCTCACGATATTCCCTTCGAGTTGTATTGCTACCAGAAATTCACAAATGTAAGTAACTTAGAAAACTAAGTCATTTACATTTGTCATTTACACGAATTAGAGGCCGGCGTTGCCACAGAACTATATTTATACATAACCTCACGCCTGTATCCCAGAGGGGTAATATTCGCAATATATATTTGTTTCGTCAATATTTCTTCCTTCATCATCTCCACATGTTCAAACCAACGCAACATTCATTTCTCAATTCTAGAACTATATTACATACATAAGATAAGATAAGTGTTACGGACGGCGAGAGTGTAATCGAACCGTTTAGAATAATCTAGATGCTAGGTGCAGGTAGATAACGTAATAACTACTCATGTGTGTAGAGAAGGGAACCTTCCAGAATATTCTACGTGCTACAGAGAGATGGCTATTTGTAAGACAGAGATAGAAAGATATTCTGGAATGTTCGATAGTTTTCTAAAACGTATTTCTATTACCTTCGATGCGATCTTAGGTACTTCCAGACGATATTCTGGAGCGTTCTATGGTTTTCTAGTACCTACGATGTCTTTCCGGGTACTTCCCGCAGTTTCTAGATTAGTAAGTAGAGTGGAGAGATTATACGTATAATATTACGTACTTGATCATTCGGGAACATTCTGGAAACTTCCAAGAGGTATGGAAAGATATCGAACCTTCTCGAAGTGTGCGAGTGAGATAGACATATATGTAAAAGAAGGATAGGTATATATTGTGCGAGTGAGATAGACATATTTGCTAGAAAGGGATGGATGATAGGGTTTGGTATAAATAGCGGGGCGCCCGGCCCCGCAGTCAGTTGATATTTGACAGTTGATATTTGACAGTTGATATTTGACAGTTGATAATTGAGAGTTGAAAAAATAGTAACGATCAAGAAAAGTTGTAAGAAAAGCGAATTGAACTGTGATTGAAGATTAATAAACGGATAGTTTGGAAAGTTAAACGCATTTTTATACAGTCCATTAAAGTTTGGTCCTTCGAGCCGGATAAGGAATCTGCGAAAGCTATGGAAAGTTCGAGAATGACGACGCGGAGTTTGAAGAAACTACGTGAGGACACAGCCGTCGAGACTGACGTTACGACCGATGGGGGGAACGTTCCTGTCGGGCGATCGCGTGACGTCACAGAGTCTGCGGTTAGTCATCAGGCATCGTTATCGTCAGCCTTGTCTTCGGACAGACGCAGTGTGCGCTCAGGCCGATCGTCTGCTAGCGCACGGACCCGCATCTGTCAGGCTGAGCTTGAAGCAGAAATTCGACTGGCCGAGATAAAAAACAAGCAGTTGAAGATTGAAGCTGAAGCTGAGTTAAGACGCAAGCAACTGGAAACCGAAGCTGCACTGGTGAAGAAGCGATTGGAATTGAGTCTCTCGAAGATTGAAGAGCCGGAGCAGTATGATGAGGACGACGACGAGCCGACCATCACAGATCATGTGGATATGTGGCTCCAGCAGTCAGCGCCGACTCAAGCTGAGACTTCTGCACGTGCCCTTCTAGAACGACGGGGGGAGCCTGCTGCCATCGTGGATACGTCAGAAGGTACGTTTCGTGGATTCGCACGCGAACCTGCCATCGCCGACTTGCTCCACCGGGATGCCGATCGCATACCCGTGGGATCGGGAGCTACCCGGCGAGAACGGGCGGGTATCGCCCACGACTGCCAACGGGAACCTCTGCCTCGTTCGAAGACTGAACGACGAGAGTATCTGGCGCGCGATGTACGTGTGGAGCCAGCTCCAGAATGGAGAGAGCAAATCGTGGAACGCTCCCTACCCGCGCCCCGCAGAGTCGTGGAACCAGAAGCGATGTGTGAGAGAAAGATACACTATGACCAAATCCTATCTCCAGAACGAGGACAATGTCAACCTGGTGCAGATGGTATGGACCGCTTAGCAGCTGCAATTGAGAAGCTCGGCCGTGACAGGCCACCACCTCGCCAGGCTCTCGAGCTACCGATTTTCTCGGGAGCTCCGTTTGAATGGCTACCTTTTAAGGCTGCCATGCGGGAGACAACCGCATTGTACAACATACCACCTGCGGAAAACGTGGCGAGACTTCGCAATAGTTTGCGTGGTATTGCGAAGGAGGCCGTAGCCGCGCTACTGTACACTGCTGCAAGTCCTGATGAGATTATGGAGACTTTGGAACAGAGCTTTGGTAGGCCAGAGATAATCATCGGACAAGCACTTCGCGATATCAAGTGTCTACCTCGCCTGAACGACACAGCGCAAGAGTTGAATAGCTTCGCAGTGAGAGTGAAGAACATTGTCTGCATATTAAAGAACTTAGACGACAGAGGCCACATCCAAAATCCTATGCTGGTTCAAGAGATCATAGACAAGCTGACCCCGTGCACAAAGATGCGATGGGCAGACTATGCCTATGACCATCGAGAGCAATTGGAACCTGAATTGGTTATCTTGTCGGAGTTCCTCATGAGAGAAGCCAACATAACTCTGCGTTACATTCGGGACTCGAATATGTTCACATCGACACGTGTGACGAGAGTCGAAAAACCTGGATTCAAAGTGGCTTCACAGCCGAAGCCACGATATAGAAAAGAGACCGTGCTGGCTACGATTAATGAAATACGTCAGCAATGTCTAGGCTGCGGCGAGAATCACCAATTATCCAAGTGTAAGAAGTTTTGTGACATGAGTGTCAATGCACGATGGGATTTTGTAAGTAAATTGAATGCTTGCTTCAAATGCATAAGTAAGCGACATAAAAGGGCTGATTGCAAGGGCAAGACTTGCAATATTGATGGCTGCACGCGCCCGCATCATCCTCTTTTGCATGTTGAACCCTATCGAGCATCAGAGACGGCGAAGACTGGGAACGAAGGCACTGCGGCTGCTGTGGAGAGTGCAGCAAGTGTAGCAGTATTGGCTGCTGGGACGGGGAGTCAAGCCCAGCGGAAAGTAATTCTTAAAGCCTGCCCAGTGACAATCAGCGGGCCAGCAGGAGAGGTGAGCACCTTCGCATTATTCGACGAGGGGTCGACAGTGACACTCGTTGACGAAGAGCTTGCTCAGAAAATTGGAGCGGTTGGACCAGCGGCGCCACTACGCATACGTGGTGTCAATAGCCTACAAGATCGAGAGAGCCAACGGATTCAGATCGGTATACAAGGCCAAACGGAGGAAAGAAAGTATGATCTGAACGCGTACACTATTAAGGACTTGGTTCTAAACCAACAGACGGTGCCAGGAAGTGTAACACAGTTCAGTCATCTAAGAGACCTCGAAGAAGCTTGTTATAAAGCGATGACGCCTCGTATATTAATCGGGTCGGACAACTGGCATCTAACTATATCGCAACAAGTACGAAAAGGAAAAGATGACGAGCCAGCTGCTACAAAAACAAAACTCGGCTGGGTTATCTATGGCACTATACCACGTGTCATAATGGAAGGTGCCGATTCATGTCTGCACGTATATGACACGGATAAGGTGGCCTATGTAGATACAGAAGCGCTGTGTCTAGAACGTGTAGACGGCTTGGTGAAATCCTACTTCGACATCGATTCTTTGGGAATATCACTGGCCAAAAAGACACACCCAGATGATCAGCGTGCTATAGATATATTTGAACGAACCGCCCGGAGAGTTGGTCAGCGTTATGAAGTTGGACTACCATGGCGCAATGACGACACTTTTATGCCGCCAAACTACTACGACGCAGTTAAAAGGCTAAGATCAATAGAAAAGAAAATGGACGCTGATCCTGTCTTCAAGTTGGAATATACCACTCAGGTGGAGAATCTCTTGGAAAAAGGCTATGCCGAGAAATGTGATGGCACGGAAGAATCTAGCAAGGTGCAATGGTTCTTACCACATTTCGCAGTAAGAAACCCCAACAAACCAGGAAAAGTGCGACTGGTTTTTGATGCTGCTGCAGTATCGCAAAAGACCAGTTTAAACGATAAACTACTGGAAGGACCGGATCTATTAAGATCACTTCCAGGTATACTGTTTCGGTTCAGAGAACGACCTATAGCAGTGACTGCTGATATTCAAGAAATGTTTATGCAGGTCAAGATACGGAAAGAGGATCAACCGGTGCAAATGTTCTTGTGGCGAGGAGAGGACAGGAAAAACCCTCCCCAAAAGTACAAGATGACGAGCATGATCTTCGGAGCATCGAGTTCTCCATTTTTGGCGCATAGTGTGCGGAACAAGAATGCACACGACTATGCACACGAATATCCAGATGCTGCAAAAGCTATCTGTGAAAGTCATTATATGGATGACTACGTCGAGAGCTTTGACACGGAAGATGAAGCAATACGGATTGCCAACGAGGTGCTTCAAATCCACGCACGAGCAAGTTTCAACCTGAGAGGCTGGAACTCTAACAACCAACGAGTACTGAAGAGTATTCCGTTCGCGCAAAGGACCTGTACACAGACAAGATTGGGATCGCAGTTAAACCACACTGAAAAGACGCTGGGCCTTTTGTGGGACGCCGGTGACGATATGTTAGGATTCAACACGGCTCTCAGAAGGATTCCAGAGGAGATAAGGAGTCGTGATCGGGCGCCATCAAAACGGGAAGTGTTAAGCGCGGTGATGGCTATATATGACCCGCTTGGTCTAATTAGTCATTTCACAATTTCGGCTAAGATATTGATTCAGAATCTCTGGCGTCAGCAACTGACTTGGGATGAAGCGATACCCGAAGAGGATGCAGAGAATTTTTATTTATGGCTGCAGAACTTGAACTACGTTTCAGATCTTCGTTTGCCACGTTGGTACAGTCAGAATGGACGAGTTGTGAATCTGCAGCTCCATATATTTTGTGACGCAAGCGAGCAAGCGTTCGCCACAGTTGCTTATTGGAGGATTGAGATGGAAGACACGAGCGTGCACGTTGCATTGGCCGCAGCCAAAGCCAGAGTTGCACCTTTGAAGACCACTAGCATTCCTCGCCTTGAGTTGCAGGCTGCAGTCATCGGTGCCCGGTTAGCTGACACCATAATTAAAGAACACCGCTGGCAGCCTGATCGAGTGGTGTACTGGACAGACTCCCGAACTGTCCTTCAATGGATTCGGACGAATGCACGGCGCTACACTCCATTTGTAGCGCATAGACTGGGAGAGATCGCTGAACTTACTAATGCTCAGTCTTGGAAATGGATCCCTACAGCGGATAACGTGGCAGACGAAGCCACACGAGCTGCATTCGAGAGGAGTTTGAACCACAAAGACAGATGGTTTACTGGGCCGGACTTTCTTTTAAAAAATGAAAGCTTATGGCCTAAAGAGCAAAATGTACAAGAGGATTTGGAAGAGGAGATAGTGAACGTAGTCGTAACGCAAACTACTGTTAACGCCTGTCTACCTGACATTAATCGCTTTTCCTCGCACCGAAGACTCATACGCGCTACGGCGTACGTACTGCTGTTTCTTGAGAGATGTCGCAACAAAGGGCAGCAGTTGGAGATGAGGCATCTTGAACGAGCTTCTCACTTATGGGAACAGCAAGCACAACAGGACTGCTTTGCTGAAGAATTAACTGCTTTATGCAAAGGGGAGCCGATAAAGAAGCATAGTCGACTCTATAAACTAGATCCAGTGCTGCTCGATGGCTTACTAAGAGTTCGAGGAAGAGTAAATCAAGCCGGGATCAGTAAGGATGCTAAACAGCCAATCATATTGGACGGCCGCCATCCTTATACCCGCTTGTTGGTACTTCGTGAACATCAGGCTGCAGGACACGCAAATAACGAACGTGTTGTGAACGACTTGCGTCAGCGATACTGGGTGCTTCATCTTCGCCCAACTGTCAGAGCAGTGGCACACGCCTGTCAAGTCTGCAAAACGCAAAAGGCAGTGCCGGCGATTCCAGCACCCGGAGATTTGCCATCCGCTCGCATCACAGGATGGCAACGACCGTTCACTTACTGTGGAGTGGATTATTTCGGTCCTTTCACAGTTACTATTGGTCGTCGACACGAAAAGAGATGGTGTGCTTTGTTCACCTGTCTGACGACCCGAGCGATCCACTTGGAGTTGGTGGCAAGTCTATCAACCGAATCTGCTATCATGGCGCTAAGACGTATGGCTGCTCGCCGAGGATGGCCGAAAGTTATGTACTCGGATAACGGAACTAATTTCTGTGGTGCAGACGCAGAACTACGAGCCGCCTATAGAACGTGGATCCCTGAACTTAAAGATTACGGAATGGATTACAATGTAGAATGGCACTTCATTCCGCCGGGAGCGCCGCACATGGGCGGCGCCTGGGAGCGATTAGTCAGATCTGTTAAAACAGCACTAAAGGCAACGCTGCGGGAACGTTCACCACGGGAAGAGGTGATGCAGACTTTGTTGACAGAAGCAGAAAACAGCATCAATTCTCGACCCCTCACACACGTGTCTGTCGATCCAAAAGATCCTGAATCGTTAACTCCCAATCATTTCTTACTGGGAACGTCGTCAAATATGCCATTGACTGGACCGTGCGCTGAAGCCGATCGGGGTATGTGGAAAAAAGCTCAGGCATTGGCTGACCTGTTTTGGCGGCGATGGATGACGGAGTACTTGCCCACGCTAGTTCCCAGGGGACAAGCACGAGGGAATGAACGACCTCTGCAATGCGGTGATTTGGTCATCGTGGTTGACCATAGGCTGCCTCGTAACGTTTGGCCCCGAGGTGTCGTGGAAAAGACACATACTGGGCCTGACGGGAAGATTCGTATTGCAGATATTCGAACCAATGGAGGAATCTACAGGCGACCTGTGTCGCGACTCGCCGTCCTCCCTGTTACATCGTGAGGCTTCGACAAGTCTTCGCCGGGGGGAGACTGTTACGGACGGCGAGAGTGTAATCGAACCGTTTAGAATAATCTAGATGCTAGGTGCAGGTAGACAACGTAATAACTACTCATGTGTGTAGAGAAGGGAACCTTCCAGAATATTCTACGTGCTACAGAGAGATGGCTATTTGTAAGACAGAGATAGAAAGATATTCTGGAATGTTCGATAGTTTTCTAAAACGTATTTCTATTACCTTCGATGCGATCTTAGGTACTTCCAGACGATATTCTGGAGCGTTCTATGGTTTTCTAGTACCTACGATGTCTTTCCGGGTACTTCCCGCAGTTTCTAGATTAGTAAGTAGAGTGGAGAGATTATACGTATAATATTACGTACTTGATCATTCGGGAACATTCTGGAAACTTCCAAGAGGTATGGAAAGATATCGAACCTTCTCGAAGTGTGCGAGTGAGATAGACATATATGTAAAAGAAGGATAGGTATATATTGTGCGAGTGAGATAGACATATTTGCTAGAAAGGGATGGATGATAGGGTTTGGTATAAATAGCGGGGCGCCCGGCCCCGCAGTCAGTTGATATTTGACAGTTGATATTTGACAGTTGATATTTGACAGTTGATAATTGAGAGTTGAAAAAATAGTAACGATCAAGAAAAGTTGTAAGAAAAGCGAATTGAACTGTGATTGAAGATTAATAAACGGATAGTTTGGAAAGTTAAACGCATTTTTATACAGTCCATTAAAATAAGATAAGAATATTCTTTATTGTACACACCAGAAAATAATTACAGAGACAACAGTACATACATACATACATACATACATACATACATACATACATACATACATACATACATACATACATACATACATACATACATACATACATACATACATACATACATACATACATACATACATACATACATACATACATACATACATACATACATACATACATACATACATAACCTCACGCCTGTATCCCAGAGGGTTAGACAGAGACCAAGGATTCCCACTTGCCACGATCCTGACAGATCACCTTTGCTCCATCTCCACCAACGAAGAACGATATATATATGCAGAAAATATTATTATACTATTTTTATTTTTAATGCCCTAACCCGTGCTAAGAACAATTTTAAAATCCTATTTAGAGGCTAAAAATTCCACCCATGCCGGGACTCTAACCCGCGGCCTCGGGCACGGATGGCCGTGCCGGATTTTTAGCCTCTAAATAGGTTTTTAGGAATTATTATTTCAATCTCTGTAGACCCTTCTTCTTCACAGAAAACGGAAAACCATCTTAACAAGCCCTTCACAAAGGGTTATCAATGGAGCGAATGCCTTTGATAGGTTGGATTTATTGAACACCTGACCTTGGGTGCGATGTTCGACTTTCAGTCTAGACATTTGTCTTAGCATCAAGATGTAGGCGTCACGAAATTCTAGGTACACTTTATTTTACATTGTTCAATTAAAGCCTAAAAGAACTTTTTAAGACAATTTTTATGCCGCTTTTTGTATTTATTAAATGAGTATATTCTTTTTAATGCACTAACCCGTGCTGAGGACAATTTTAAAAACCTATTTAGAGGCTAAAAAATCCACCCATGCCGGGACTCGAACCCGCGACCTCTGCTCAATTGGTAGAGCGCTGGCACGGATAGCCAGAGGTTGCGGGTTCGAATCCCGGCATAGGTGAAATTTTTAGCCTCTAAATAGGTTTTTAAATTTGTCCTTAACACGGGTTAGTGCATTAAAAATAAAAAATAGTATAATATTATTATTTATTATTATTATAATATTATTTCAACACATTGTGTGAGACGAGCAACCGACGACGCGAGCTCCGTCTCTGCTCACCATGATTAAGCTCTGCGAATCGGAGCGAAACCTGGTCGGACTCTTCCGATATAACAACACCCGTAAGTAGATCCGGACTAAAAGTCTACAACTTTATTTTATTTATGTATCCCACAGCTGGGCAAAGGGGAGGCCTTTGCCCAGCAGTGGGACACAATCGAGGCTACATAAAAAAATATATTTATTTTATTAAAACAGGAAAACTTACAGTTATGTACGAAAAAAATACATTACAATTGAAATAAACACTGAGAGCCAATAACAAGTGTTCACTTATAGAAATATTTTAGAGGAAAACTTCGCGCACTACAAAACAAAACAAATACACACTGTATACTACATATTTACGGTCTAGATCTAGAATCTAGAAACGCATTGATCTAGATTCTAGATCAATGCGTTTCTTGGTATATAATAAGGAATACATTTAATCGCGGATGGATTACAAGGAATTGCAGAAGGCCGAGGTGACACATTGTCTTCAGAAAATATATATGTTTGATTGAACAATGTTACTAACATTGTATGTGTATATGGATGTTTGTTACTCAATCACGACAGTACGGCTGAATGGTATGGGATGAAAATTTGCACAGAGGACGTCCTTTACTTGCCATTCCACCCACATTCGGTCCATATATTTCTTTCGACAATGCATCTTCCTTCATCCTCTCCAGTGCCCCATCCAATAAAACATTCCTTTATGCATTGTAGTCGTTATCAACCCTTGTATGTCCCCACTGCTGGGGCACGGGTCTCTTCCTGCATGGCAGAAAGGTTAGACCATACTCCACCACCAATCAATTCCATCAATTCTTGTAACCACCAGCAATCATCATCATCATCAACCCATTATGTCCCCACCGAGGGGCACGGGTCTCTTCCCTGAGGAAGGTATAGGCCATACTCCACCAATGGGCCAAGTCCGGATTGGTTGAGGCTTGCAAGACTTAATGGCTGGTCGTACTGTCGGAAGTTTTCAAACCACTGTAAGGCTTTGACTTGGCTTAGCGACTGCCATCTTTGGACGGCAGCCGCCACCAACTGCTTAACGTGCCTTGCGAAGCAAGGAACCGCCCGGAAAAATGCCATTAGCGTTAGTCATAGACAGTCACCCATCCATGCACTGAACGCGCCCTATGTTGTTTAACCTGCGTGATAGTTTAAGATCACTCAGGCAGCTGTGGATACGAGCGAAAGTATGCGAAACTATGAAATGAATGGAAGTTTGTTACTCAATCACGCTAGAACGGCTGAACGGATCTGCTCTTTTATCATGCAACTTTACCACTCTATCGGGTTAAGCATTAAGTGTCAAGATATGTAAGAATTTGACAGTTCGGAGTAGGCTAAATCGGTCAACCCCATACAGTGGAGGACTTGCCTTGCGAAGCACGGAACCGCTCGAAAAATGCCACTAGCGTTAGTCATAGACGGTCACCTACCCATGCACTGAACGCGCCCTGCCTTCGCTATATACGTCATCTCATTACGTAGATGCAAAGGCCAAATTCTTCCTTATCAGTCTTCATTTTCCTTTTTCTATCCGAAGTGCCTTCATCTATCTACCCAGTAACCTTGAACCGAGTTACTTACATATAAAAATAATTCGTTGCGTCTCCCTCTCAGATAGGGAATCTAATTTAGCGGTCGAGCACACATACCATAGAGCTGACGGGATCATAGACAGGACGCACGTTTTTTCAAGATCATAGACGTTCGGCAAGAAAGTGCGTCGGACCATAGACGTTCCGAAAGGAAAGGGTATATTCACTATGATTGATATTAGGGTATTCATTCACTTATGTTATACGTATTCTATACTTGTTTAAGTGCAATTAAAGAATCAATAATAATATATTGATTACCCACTTTGCGTAACTAACAACTACATCAAAGTAAAAAAATAATGCCATTAATTTTGCGGTTATTGGAAATACTTTTTTTATCTGTAAGATAATTTCTGAGGTGTTCAACTACCTCAGGGCTTGAAATTGCCAATCCACGGTGGGGACGCGTGGTAATTAAAGTCATACAGATATTGAGGAAATCTGAGTAGCTGAGGTGTTAAATTATCTCAGCGCTTGAAATAGCCAATCTGCGTTAGTCATTAAGCCCATACTCTGAGAGAAGACCTGTGTCCTGCAGTGGGACGAATATAGGCTACATAGAAAAAAGGATAATTGAAAAAAATCTTGTATATAGATAGTGCGTGAAACCAGCCGTCCACTCATTAATTAATTTGGAGGAAGCAAAATAGGTCTGTCAGGGTCGTCGCATATCTCTGTCTGCCCCTCTGGGATTGCGCGTGAGTTTAGGTAATTAATCTTTTCTGTCTTATCAATACGAGGATTGGAGATGTCACCACACCACACCTTTTTTTTCACCATAGAAAAAGAAATACATGAAAAAATTATAACATAAAATAGAACCCCAGCACATGAATAAGGTTTCAGGCCTGTGTCTCTGGGTTAGTGCAATCTAGTCTGCTATTGTGTTTGTTTGATCATGTTTTTTGATTTAATTAAGTAAAAATTATTTCAATATGCAAACATGCAGAAAAAGAGTAAACTTTTAGGTATAATAATTGTGTATTTGCTCAGGGAGCCACTTCTCACTTCCTTAGCAAATAGTTCGTATACGGCTCTATAGCTTATGACTAGACTTGTACATAAAAAGTCGCCCGACAACCAAAATCTGTATTCTGAACACCATGCCACATTGAATTCGAATGAGAAAATAAATGTCTAATTGACTCTCTCGAGTTATATAAATGTCCAATCCTGCGAATATTTTGCACGTACGCTTTTAATTTCCATGGGTGAGAGTCGACTCCCAGCTCTACTGCATTCCTATCTCTACGGCCCAAAGCTATGATTTACTGAGAGTCCCAACTCTTCACGCCGCCGCTTTTGGAATGTGAGCGAAATAACCCAGAGTCCCGCGGCGGAAGGGTTAAACCCTTAATGGCTAGGATTATTGGAATTTGGATGATTGGCATTTTCCTTGTGATTTTGGAGGTTTCTAAAATGTTGGTAAATTATTGACTGCGCTTTGTGAGCTCCTTAGGGTTTCGTAGTTGAATGATGCTAAATGGGACCCTATGGCTCTGCATCCGCTGTCTGTCTGTCCGACTGTCTGTCTGTCCATCCATCCGACCTTCACAGGGCTCTTTAGTACCGTAATAGTCACTGTAGGCAGGTGACTAACAAAGTAATTAGTAACCAGAATATTCTTATTTTATCTTATCTTATCTTAACCAGTAAGTAACCAATGTGAATTAAAAAGCGCTCTTGGCCTAGTGGAACCGAGTGGTTGCAATCAATAACTTGAGTTAAGCAACGACAGGCGCAGTCAGATACAGGATGTGTGACCATCCCGCGACTACCGCTAGTGGCATTTTTTTTGAACGCTTTCGTGCGTTGCAAGACACGTTAAGCCGTTGGTGCTGGCTGTTCATTTACCGGATCAATTGTCATGATACCGATCTGATGAACATATATATGATACCTTATTTGATCCATTATATCAGTCTGCGTACACATACCCCTTTAAGCCAGTAACCCCTGCCAGACTAAATCTTGGGAACGAAAGTTTATAAACCTATTTAGAGGCTTAAAAATTCCACCCATGCCGGGACTCGAACTCGCGACCTCTGGCTAACCGTTCCAGCGCTCTCCCCATTGAGCTAATGGGCGACTACCGGCATCAGTGAAATTTCGAACCTCTTTACAATACTCTCTGTATTACGTACAGGCAGCGACATCTTAAGCCTCTAAATAGGTTTTTAAAATTGTCCTTAGCACGGGTTAGTGCATTAAAAATAATATAACGAAAGTTTATGTTTATTGCCGGTAATTCCACTGTGTTGGCTACCTACAGTTTCAGAGTTACAGATATCTATCTTTCCGGACTTGCATATAATTTTCATAGACCTACTGCCAGGGAACACCAAACAGTTACAGTGTATTTTAATGAACCAGGAAAGCTCAGAGAGCACACCCAGTCCGGAATTGCCCACTCTCCCACCGGCGTATAATCTCTAATACTTAACCAAACTACCCGCAAACTCATAACAGAGTCTCCTCTGAGTTGTTTTATAATAATGCACTGTTAAGCCTTCAGACGCTGCAACTGGTGATCTAGGTGTCAGATGCTGAGCCAAAGAGCCGCGGGTCACTTGAAGGTGGAGCTTCTGGGTTTAGGCGATAGTTCACTCTACAGGCGGCTAGGTTATTAAAGTATTTAGCTAGTACAGCAATGGAACACGCAGAAAGCGTATTAATAGACTATTAGTATCAATAAAAAAAAAGTTTTCATAAAAGCGCTCGTAGCCGAGTCGAACCGAGTGATTGGAATCAATCACTTGAGTCAAGCATCAACTGGCGCGGTCAGGTTCAGAATGGATGACCGTCCCGTGACTACCGCTAATGGCATTTCTTCCGAGCGCTTCCGTGCTTCGCAAGGCACGTCAAGGCTTAACGTAACCTAACCTATCGACTGCCAGCTGTCATGCAATGGCAGTCGTTAAGCCATGTCAGAGGCCTTAAAGGCGGCTTGATAAACTTCTGACAGTAAGGCCCGCCATGGTCTTACACTCCTCCACCAACTCGGTCTTGGCCCCCGTGGTGGAGTACGGCCTAGCCTTCCTGGGATGCATAAAGTGTTGATATCAAATAAATCTAGGTAGGTACACAAGTTTCGGGTCAAAACCTATATCTGACCTATAATGTAGGTGAAATTTTAAAAATGTGTCTGTAACTTTTTTTAGGAGCAAGTCCGGGCTTGGGTGGAATTTTTCGCCTCTAAATAGGTTTTTGCGAATGTAACGTTATTATAATGTAATTGTATCTTTACATTGAAATAAATTGAATTGATTTTGTAAATAAATAATTATGCTTCATAGAAGGGTGAAGGGTGTCGCTTGCAGCGGACCATTCACTCTTCCTACTCTAGCACGGCAGTCCTAGCCAAGTAATTACCGAACCGATTATTACCGAGCATATAAGAGGTTTAAAGCTAGTTTTGACGAGCGATTTCACAATTACTACTATGAAACAATTTTTGTAATATGTTTAAGGTATTTCATTTAAGTGGAGTGTATCGTTGCAGCTGCTTAAAATATCTGGAAACAACGCGAATTTGAAACTTTCTTTTTTAATAGAACAAATGTGGTGGTTTTATTTTAGCTTCCTCTCAGTATAATCTATCAATTGTGAAACTGACAGATTTGGCGTCCATGGTGAAATGGTGAAAAAGGGTAGCGGGAAAAAAAAAACTCCTGTCTGACCATCTTTTCTAGATAATCCTAGATAAGCCTAATACATTCGTTGCTACCTATGTGAGATTCCATAGTTGAAAGAATGATTGAGAGAATGATTTCCATGATTGAAAGAATATCGATCGATATCAACCCTTGTATGTCCCCACTGCTGGGGCACGGGTCTATTCCTGCAGAAAGGTTAGGCCATACCTACTCCACCACGGGGGCCAAGTAAGAAGTTATCAAGCCGCTCATAAGGCCTCTGACATGGCTTAACGACTGCCATTACATGACAGCCGGCATCAACGGCTTAACGTGCCTTGCAAAGCACGGAAGCGCTCGGAAAAATGCCACTAGCGGTAGTCACAGGACGGTCACCCATCCCGCGCTTGACCGCGCCTGTTGTTGCTTAATACAAGTGATGGATTCAAATCACTCGGTTCGGAAAATGATTGCCATCAATAACTTAAAATGCCAAAACATTAGTTGAAGACGTGATACCGTCATATAAGAGCTCTAATAACTTTCTTATAATAAATGGACTAAAATGTTAAGAAGGAGTTAAAGCCAGTTTATAAGAGGAAGTTAAAATGTAAGCCGCTGTCTTCGGGCCGTGGTTTTGGGGGATAAAGTAATCGGAAAAAAAAACTCCACTCTGACCATCTTTTCTCTAACAATTTCAAACCTAATATCTACATCAATGCTACCTATATGAGATTCTAAAACTATATAAAAACTCTAATAACGTTTTTTTAATAAATCGTCTCCATTAAAACAATCTTAAGGAGGAGTTAAAGCCGGTTTATGAAAGTCCTCCTATCGGCTACAATTTAGTCTCAACTGTGTTTCAGTGGAAATAACCTTCTATAAATAACACCGTTTCTTACCAAAACCGCCAACTCTTTTGGCTACGACTTCAAACTAAGAAATAAAAAAATCTACGCGGCCATTACATAAATAACGCAATATCCAACCGTTTTTGTTTACTTTTAAACTTTCGCGGCCATTTCGATTTCCGTAACGCATAACAGCCGCGTTCGTTATTCAAACTCGCATTCCTGGACCAAACTCGCGGTTTTGTAAGGAATGTTTCGTCCTTACCCCCGATTTTTCGTGTTTTTATAAATAAGACGGTAACTTTGGATTATGTAATTTTTTTCTTTATGATTATCTTGATTTTATATTCATTAACATTTTGATTTTGTACGCATCTTGACCAAGCTGTTAACAGTAGGACGAGTAATCGGGGGTAAGTTACTAAGTTATTTACTTGCACAAGAAAGGAATGATTTGTTGAACGAAAGGATTAACGAAAAATGGGTGACAAAATTAATATATAGAAAAGACAGTGGGTGTATGGGTGAGATAATAATTTGCAAGGTGAGCAACATTTTTCACCCTGCAAATTATAATTTTTTCCTATTTTATCTAATCAGTTTTATTTGGACAATTTTTAAGATAAAAACAATGTTATTGAAGTCATACACATTTGATTGCTATTTATTAAAAGAACCCTTTCAATATTATCGCTTAATTCAAGGCGGGCGAAGTCGCGAGTCCACCTAGTCTGGAATAAATGTATCGTACTAACTAATATTATAAACGCAAAAGTTTGTGAGTATGTATGGATGGATGTTTGTTACTCTTTCACGTAAAAACTACTGAATGGATTTTAATGAAACTTTACAATACAACAATATATACATCAGAATAACACATAGGCTACAATTTATAAAGACATCGTGTCATATTTTTCAAAAAAATACTAATGTGATAATTTTAATAAAAACCTATTTAGAGGCTAAAAATTCCACCCATGCCGGGATTCGAACCCGCGACCTCTTGCTATCCGTGCCAGCGCTCTATCCAACTGAGCCAATGGGCGACTCACCGGCATCAGTGAAATTTCGAACCTCTTTACACTATTCTCTGCATTACGTACAGGCAGCGACATCTGGCTGAAGTAGATTGCATCACTTACAGCCCCGACTACCTACTTTGCAGTTAGGTTTTTACATCGGAATGATATCGCTGTACCCACATGATTATACTATTTTTATTTATTATGGGTGGAATTTTTAGCCTCTAAATAGGTTTTTAAAAATTGTCCTTAGCACGGGTTAGTGCATTAAAAATAAAAATAGTATGATAATTTTAATGTCATAATGTTAGTTCTTTTGTACGCCACGCTAATATAAGCAACTCGAAATACTAATCCTGCGCAGGCGAAGTAGCGGGCACCAGCTTGTTTGACATAAGGCCGTCCACCAGATCGCCTGACGACCTGAGTGCTTAGTGCGAGTTTTTTAACTACTCGATCGCGTTAACGTAAACTCATATTTCTATGGCATCGAGGAAGCGCCACCTAGCGACAAGTATGGAAATTAAAATTGCTGAGTGCGAGTTGTAATGGTTTACGTTGAGAAGTGAACACGTTTACCAGCCATAACACGAATAAACGCTAGTGCGAGTTGTACTGTGACAGCGTTTTGCCAGTTCGAACGGTTAACTTACTCATACCTACTCACTACTCAATGCTCGATTAACGCGGTAGTAAAGTTATTCGATTGGATCTGTCAAACTCGCACTAAGCACTCTGGTCACGGTGGCGGGGAGTCACTGGATGCAGAAGGCACAAGGTCATGAAGCTTGGAAAACCATGAGGGAGGCTTATGTCCTGCAGTGGGCGTCAAATGGCGGCTGATGATGATGAAACCGTGATCGAAAGGATTGAATCAGTAAAACACTCGACAGAGAGTAGTGATTATATTCTTTTTAATGCACTAACCCGTGCTAAGGACAATTTAAAAACCTATTTAGATGCTAAAAAATCCAACCATGCCGGGACTCGAACTCGCGACCTCTGGCTAACCGTGCCAGCCTCAGATCATAGAAAGAAGGGAAGAGCGGGTGAGCGTGCTCTTCCACTATAAAGGGAAATTTCCCGCCAGGCAGATCGTATGCCTGGGGACGGCCGGTCCGTCTTTGGCATATCTCCTTCTTTCTATGATCTGAGGTGCCAACGCTCTCCCAACTGAGCTAATGGGCGACTAACCGGCATCAGTGAAATTTCGAACCTCTTTAAAATTCTCTCTGTATTAAGTACAGGCAGCAACATCTCGCTGAAGTAAAGAGATTGTAAAGAGCTTCGAAATTTCATTGATGCCGGTTAGTCGCCCATTAGCTCAGTTGGGAGAGCGCTGGCACGGTTAGCCAGAGGTCGCGTGTTCGAGTCCCGGCATGGGTGGAATTTTTAGCCTCTAAATAGGTTTTTAAATAGAGAGTAGTGACTTAATGAGAACGTAACAACACAAAGGTGGCAATGTGGCGCCCTAGCTCGGTTCTTGAGTAAGGCCTTCTGGCAGCAAGCCAAGCCATGCCTTAATTGATTTCACTGGGTCTTGCCAAAAATGCGGCGTGTAACGTCTATTCACAAAACCGACAGGATTCTTTTCTGCCACCTTAGTACTGGAATTCTCACGGAATCGTGCGGATTGAAGTTGGAAATTATCGAGGATAGCCCCAAAGGATGTCAGAGCAACAAGATTGGATATTGGAAATGTGCTTAGTTTATATTATCAGGCTGTGTTTTCGTTTACAGCCTTAATAGTGGGGTTATTGTTTATTTTATTCGTCTATAAACAGATGTGAAGGAGGAACTGATATCCCAGTGCTAACTAGCGCTATAACTATTTAAGCAGCAATGGAAAAAAAAAGGTATGTTCTTTTAAAATGCATCATTGGAAAAAGTGAACGTCAACATACTGCACAGCATTTTTAAAAACCTATTTAGAGGCTAAAAATTTCACCCATGCCGGGATTCGAACCCGCAACCTCTGGCTATCCGTACCAGAGGTTGCGGGTTCGAATCCCAGCATGGGTGAAATTTTTAGCCTCTAAATAGGTTTTTAAATTTGTTCCTTAGCACGGGTTAGTGCATTAAAAATAAAAAATAGTGTAATACTGCACAGCAGTTTGGCGAGATTCATAAGTTTAGAAATGTAAAGGTTTTTATTTATATCAACCTTGTATATAGAGGCTAATATTTTTTTTTAAACTTGATTTTAGCACGGGTTAGTGCATTAAAAAGAGTATAATTATGTAATTATAATTATATGCAATTCCATTGTTTTTTTAAGTCTTACAGTTAGGCTGTGGTCCCACACTAGACCGAGCCTGTCCTGTGAGGGCTGCGATTATAGATCAAACAATTATATAAATACAGTAGCTGTATAATAATAATGGTTTAGATTTTTTTTTATTCGTGATACATAGTTATACAGGGCGTCCCAAAGTTATGGGCCATGAAGGGAAAGTACCTTAAATATCGTAGATAGGGTATTTTGCTGAAAGAAGACTTTATGTTATTTTTAAAAGATAGTAATTTTGCATTCAAAGATTTTCTAAAAATTGCTTGCCTTGTCTGGGAATCGAACCGACTTAAATTTAAAAAAAACACCCCTACTTTTATGATGCCAACCGAAAAAATGGCCAAAAACTAATAATTCTTCTTGAGTAACATAGTATTTTATAAGAAAAGAACAGCGTGAAATTAATTATTTTAATCAAATTAAAAACAAACATGAAACTGCCGTAGTCAATGAAGTGGGTATTTTTTTGTTAATTAATTAATGATAATGTGATCCCTCTTTTCTTACGCAAATCGCCAATCTTTAAATGAGTCCGCTACCTGTTGATTATCATTTTTAATTTTAAACTTAATTGACTACGGCAGTTTCATGTATGTTTTTAATTTGATTAAAATGATTAATTTCACGCTGTTCCTTTCTTTTAAAATACTATGGTTCTTAAGAAGAATTATTAGTTTTTGGCCATTTTTTCGATTGGCATCATAAAAGTAGGGGTGTTTTTTTTTTAATTTAAGTCGGTTCGATTCCCACACAAGGCAAGCAATTTTTAGAAAATCTTTGAATGCAGAATTACTATCTTTTAAAAATAACATAAAGTCTTCTTTCAGCGAAATACCCTATCTACGATATTTAAGGTACTTTCCCTTCATGGCCCATAACTTTGGGACGCCCTGTATAGTAATCGCGATTATTAATCTCATAAATAATCGCGATTAGACCCGTTAATAATAGTTTTATTTTTTTCAAGGAGATTACACAGTACCTAAATTATAATCAGACTTAGATTTAAAAAAATATAAATTCATTCATTATTGAATCTTAAACACGTTTGCTAGGCAAACGTACTTGTCTTGTAGGCGTCTAATATAATTTAAAATTGTAAATTGTTCTCTATAGAACTTACTGACAAGAACTTAGGTACAAGAATCTGGAACTTTATAGCAAATTTTTATCAAAAGCGACTCTTTTTAGCGGAAACCGACTAAAGTCCTTAGATTTTAATCTTAGGTACTAGACAGTAGATTCTAAAAATATGCATCACAGTTGCTAAGACTAATGATGTTCACTTTTTGAAAAAAAAATACCTATTATAAAACAACTTATGATTTTTTTCCGTTCGATTCTAAATGGCGAATCTTTAGCACCGGATAGCGCCTTAAAACGGAGATCAGTCACGCCTCGTCGAAATAGAAACCAGATTCAACCGGATCGATCCGGCTCAAACTGAGCATGCTGCAATGTGAGAAACTAGATTTGCGCGGGATCCGGGTTCGATTCCAGCCCCGTCATATGATTACGCTTAAACCGGGTGTAAAATTGAAAAAGTACATGCGATGTGGCGCTTGTGACCACGCTGGGAGAATTTTCAGGATTCTTTTACGAAGCTTAACTTTTTAACTTAGCTTAGCTTTTTTTATTAAGCTTTATTTCTGTAGGTATTGCACCGACTACCCGTCTCTAATTTCTTTCTTATGTCCGTCTATGATTGCCTCGAAGAAATTGCTTTTAGTAATAAGGCCGCCATTTGTACTGTATTTTCTGTATAATTTCTGTTGCTGTGATTTCTGTGTACAATAAAGAATACTCTATCTGTCTATCTTAACATAGTGTAATCTGTGAATAGAGATCAGTCGTAGGTACGTATGTAAGGGTACAAAAGGTAATTTGCTACTAAGACGCAAAGCATACGACAGGAAGTAACCCAAGCATTGTTTCTTCTCCTTCTTTAGTCGCTTTACTCTTTCTGAATCTTTTTTAGGCTGGCTGGAAGAAATTTCTTCTAAAATAAGTACGCCTTTGTACATCAACACTTATTTGTTATTTAAGTTTTTCTATACTTTTAATGCACTAAACCGTGCTAAGGACGATTTTTAAAAAACCTATTTAGACGCTAAAAATTTCACCCATGCCGGGACTCGAATTCGCGACCTCTGGCACGGTTAGCCAGAGGTCGCGGGTTCGAGTCCCGGCATGGGTGAAATTTTTAGCCTCTAAATAGATTTTTAAGTTTTTTCTGTTTCTTAATTTTTGTGCAATAAACCGTAACAAACAAACAAACAAACACCTCCGTGGAGACTGTGCTAATACAAGGGCTTTTCGTTTATCTCTGTTTATGCCTAGGCATTCATGCTTTAGCAAGTTACTTTATAACTTCTCTTTTGTCTCAGAGAGAATGGATAATTTCCACCAAACCAACGACAAATGTACTAAGATGAAGTGAAAGAGGATTTTCAGGATCGTGGCAAGTGGCAAACTCTTGTCTCTACCTACTCCACAAGGTTCATCATCATCAGCCCGGTAAACCCCACTGGTGGGTATAGGCCTCTTCATTGCCACGCCAACCAGCACGGTCTCGCGCTAGTCTCACCCACTGTTTGCCGGCTACTTTACACAGGTCATCTGACCATCTGGCTGCTGGTCTGCTCACCGACCGTACCCCTCCCACGGCCGCCACTCTGTCACTGCCTTCGTTCATCTGCCACAAGGTTACAAGTGGTATAAGTATAAGGTTAAGTTTGTACGTGAGTAATTTTTTTTATATTCCTCGTCAGGCTATATAGTCCACTGGACATGCCCCCCCCCCCCCCCTAAAGAGCCCCACGTTGTGCTATCATAGGGGGTAATGCCCATAATCCCCACGCTGGGCATGCGTGTTGGGGATCGCAGTTCGGCGGAATTGTACTGCAGGGGGCGCTGCTGCCCACCCCCCGGTTTGTGTCCCTTAGTCGCCTTTTACGACACCAGCGGGAAGAATTGGGTTGGTGCTATTCTCTAGGCCAACACCACACAGCAATTTTATATTCACGTAATACAAAATCATACAGCGTTACAGCCTTAATTAACGCGAAATAAGACACAACTATATGATTATACTTTACTTATTTATTCGCCGGGTTGGTGGAGGATTGTAAGACAGTGGCCTTACTGTTAGAAGTTATCAAGCCGAGCTGATAAGGCCTCTGACATGGGTTAACGACAGTCATTTCATGACAGCTGCCACCAACGGTTGAACGTGCCTTGCGAAGCACGGAGCTTACCCCCGTGGGGGAGTATATCCTAACCCAGCAGTGGGGACATACAAGGGTTGTCGATTTATTCTAAGTTCAGATGACACCGTATTCTACGGCCAACTTAGAGCATACGCCAGGAAGCAATGACGGTCACGAGAGGACGGCATGACCATGATCTTCAATCATAATTATTATTATCATGTTACTTCGGCGGTTTATTGGTGATAAATAAAACGCACACAACTGTCTTTCGTCGAGCTACTCGTATCTATTCCACAGAGTGCTTAGTGCGAGTTTGACAGATCCAATCGAATAACTTTACTACCGCGTTAATCGAGCATTGAGTAGTGAGAATGAGTAAGTTAACCGTCCAAACTGGCAAAACGCTGTCACAGTACAACTCGCACTCGCGTTTATTCGTGTTTTGGCTGGTAAACGTGTTCACTTCTCAACGTAAACTATTACAACTCGCACTCAGCAATTTTAATTTCCATACTTGTCGCTAGGTGGCGCTTCCTCGATGCCATAGAAATATGAGTTTACGTTAACGCGATCGAGTAGTTAAAAAACTCGCACTAAGCACTCCGATCTCTCTAACGTACAATGCATACAAATCCCATGTCGAAACGACTACCCTCTAACTTATGACTAACAGTCAACGAAAAACAAATGAAAGTACGAAAAGTTTGTTTTTCCCATACCGCCATGGACGCCCTACTCAAAGCCTTACTTTAGACGCAGTGAAAAGTGTGACCAGAACCAGATCTCCAATGATCTAGGCTTCCGTGTACATTGTACACTGTCGCAGGTCGCCAACCTTTTATTTTTCTTTCAGCCAATATAGGTGACCTGAATGTCGCCATTCCCTGGCTACCTACTGATATTATAAAATGTGGTGGTTGGTTTTGTCATTCTTTGGCGCAGCCAAGGATCGATGACTGCCAGTCCGTCTGTCCGTTCGTTCGTCTGGACTTTCGGCCATCTTTCTGTTGTACTGATCTGTCAATTTTCCGGCTTAAACCAGAAAATTAAGAAAAATGTATTTTTTTATAAGAAACCGACCAAGTGCAAGTCGGTCTAGAGCTAACTGAATGAAAGAATAAACGTTTTGGCAAATAAATACTAGGGATGTGATACATTTTTTACATGAAAAATCTATATAAAAAATTGTGAGAACGAAACGTCGGTTAAGCAGCACAGTTTTATTATGTAATAAAATGTCGCTGCTTTACCGACAGTTTATAAAAACAGCTTATAGTGATCGCAGACACCGGCTTTGTTAGAGCAAATGAATGGGTATGTCGATTAAACACTCTGAAGGGAAAATTTAAAATGGATTTAAAGAAAATGAGATTTTTTTTACAATTTAGTAATTTACATTAAATGTAAATTCATTATCGTCATCATCATCAGCCTACCGCTGCCCACTGTAGGCTGACCTGGGCAGGCATCTGGGGCAAAGGCCCCAGATGCCATCTCTCACGGTTCGTGCCATCCCCATCCACGGACCTTCCGCCGACTCAACAATGTCGTCGGACCATCGGGCTACGGTCTGCCCTTCGACCGAAATATAAATAACAAAATAAAAAAAAAAATCTAATAAAAATTGTATTTTTTTTTTAATTATATATTATTGTAAAGCCTATTTTTTACATCTGTTTAACACTGTTAATTAAAGAAAGGGGTTAGACAACGGTTTGCCTCTCGCACAATATTGCAAGTGTGAAAGAGAGGTGTCAAGACTAACGACTATGTTTGGGGATGCCTTCCCAACTCTCCAGAGATTAACACTCATTATTAAGTCGACTTCCTCTATTTAGGTGACACACATCTTCAATAAATACTTAATACATGAACATTGAGGTGGAAACAGAGTTTACATTGTAATTTATAAGCGTACAACACACTGAAGCATAATGTACATAGAATTTATTGTCATAATAAACTAAGAAATGTAGTTTTATGAAATGTAGCCGAGTAGTCACAGACAAACACACTGAAGACTAAAATATACATGCGATTGTCATTATAAACTGTAAAATGTAGTTTTATGAAATGTAGCCGAGATGTCACAGACAAACACACTGAAGACTAAAATATACATGCGATTGTCATTATAAACTGTAAAATTTTAAATTGCATTCGGATTTTAGTAGGCATCCGCAACATTGAGAGCTGTCGGCCTCATTTTATAGAATTAGGTATACTCACGCTACCGTCATTATATATTTTTGAAATGGCTCTATTTGCTAGGAATAACAAGCAACTTTTTACGCAAACTAGAGATCTCCACAACATAAATATAAGATCAAAAAATAATCTTGTCCTTCCCTTTTCAAGACTCAAAAAATTTAGCACTCATCCTCATTGTAATGCAGTTAAAATACAAAACAAATTACCTGATAATTTAAAAAACGAACAAATAGATAATTTATTTAAAAACAAATTAAAGTTACTGCTGATCGAAAAATGCTACTATAAAATCGAAGACTTCCTTAATGATAAATTACAATAAATAGTACAGACAGAATTAATAAAAAAAATATCATATAATAAAAAAATATCATATAATATAATATAAGCAATACCTACTGTCTAGTTCCTAGAGAAGTTCCAAAGAACAGTAATGTAAGTGTTGAAATGTCAAATGTATAAGTAATGTTTGGTACTTTACGTACATTATGTTTGTCTGAATAAAATTTTATGTTATCTTATCTTAAGCTATATAAATAAGTTTATCTTAGCAATGCCTTGACCAGGGCTCATAATGTGAGACTTAAAACATGTGTAACATCATTGTATTATACCATTATGATCGCTAATAAATGAATATGAATATGAATGTAGTTTTATGAAATGTAGCCGAGATGTCACAGACAAACATACTGAAGACTAAAATATACATGGGATTGTCATTATAAACTGTAAAATGTAGTTTTATGAAATGTAGCCGAGATGTCACAGACAAACATACTGAAGACTAAAATATACATGGGATTGTCATTATAAACTGTAAAATGTAGTTTTATGAAATGTAGCCGAGATGTCACAGACAAACATACTGAAGACTAAAATATACATGGGATTGTCATAATAAACTGTAAAATGTAGTTTTATGAAATGTAGCCGAGATGTCATACACAAACATACTGAAGACTAAAATATACATGGGATTCATGGGACAGACAATCCCAAGTACGCCATCAAAGATTTTTTAAAATTAATATGTTCCAAAACCCAGTTCAAAGGGCTACAGCACTAAAAGCACAGTATAATTTGGAGCTGGTGCTAAATGACATGCCAAGAAAATACATTTTGCGCTCCGACTCCAAAATATACAATACCTCAGTGTAAGTAGATATTGTACAGGTATCTGTTCGAATTTTAAGTTCATACTTTTTATTATTTCTGTGTTCATCTAAGGGCTGATTTTTCAACAGTCGGATAACTTTTATCTGAGGAATAAAAATGGCGGTTTGACATAATTTTCATACGAGTACGTAAGCTGTCAAACCGCCATTTTTATTCCTCAGATAAAAGTTACCTGACTATTGAAAAATCAGCCCTAAAAAAATATTTCTCACGCTTTAATGTAAATACGAATGTACAGTAACTTGAACTAGATGTTCATTTCAAAATGAAGAAAAAAGGACAAAAGGTCATTTTGGAGAAAAAATGGACGACAACGTCTTTCAATCGTTACTAATAAGAATAATTGGGAGCTGAACTCGGATCCTCCGTAAACTAATCTTTCTCTTATTAATTAAATATCTCTCTTATACAGAGTGACAAAGATTACACATTGAATCTTAATTTTAGAGTGGAAACCATGTATTTTATTGCCGTTTATAAATTCATAGCAACGAAATATTTTTTTAGATGTATTTTTAAAATAAGGATTTTACTTTACTGCAGCCTTAAATTTTATAGTGACATTCATTATTTTTAAAATGTATTTGAATGGATTACTTACATAATTTATGTATACGGCTTGACATAGTATGAAGGCCCCTTTGATCCACCTCTTTTTACCGCAAGTTCTCTTCCCCTCCACTTTGTGTCACAATAGGATGATTCGTACCCCCTCAGGGCTGTTCAATGCACGATGCACACTCTCGGAAGGAATCGCGTGAGCGTTGTAAGAAAATTCTGCTTCCAAGTCCTAGAAGTTATGGGAAAAAGAATGATTCCATGTTTAATGGAACGTCTTTACTAAGACAGTTCTAGGGTTCTGACAGAATACCAGCGTGGCGGTCCCCGTAACAAATGCTGAGTCTGGTACCAATATATTGCCACGATACGCAGTATCACATCTGGGTAAATAAACTTTTAGTTTTACCTATATATTTATAAATACTCTTGGGTTAAGAAATATCTGTGCGATTTCCTTTTTGATCCTTTTTGATCTTTGAAGAGTGATCTTTTCCTGACAACCTTTGTGTATTTTTTAATTGTAATTAATTGTTCAAATCCTTTCGGATTTTGTGTGTAATAAATAAAAGGTTTCTATTCTTCTACATAAATAATGAGACTATTATTTTAAGTAACTTTACATAACATAATATAACCTATTGATGGAATCCCAGAGAGGTAGGCAGAGACCAGAGACTGCCACTTGCGACGATCCTGACAGATCACCTTCGCTTCATCAACGTTCATATGTCGTTGCATGCACGCAAGCCGGTTCCGGGTACTATTTATCTTTCCTTTTGCTAATACATCCCATATTTGGTCGATGTATGTCCGCCTGGGACGTCCCGTACCAGCCCTTCTACTCACATTCGCAATATATATTTGTTTCGTCAATCTTTCATCCTTCATCCTCTCCACATGTCCAAACCAACGCAACATTCCATTCTTAACTTAACTTAAATAAATAATTCTGAAAATAAATATAAATTTAAATAATTTTAAGATGAAACATTTGTACGGCCACGGCCTCCACGGCCATATATGCTGAAACTTTATTATTTATAAGAATTTTTATGTACATACATATTTCACATTTGTATTTGTACATTTGTACACCCTGCTACTTGCGCCTCCTTCGCGGAGAGTGAAGAGCCGGCCTCGCAGTCGTGACTGAGGGCTGTCAATTGTACGCACGTTGTGTAGACACGTCTGGAGCACGCCTCGTGAGTTGACGGATCTATGGGGTTCCCCGTCACCCCTCATTTACCTACTCTACACTCGGCAGTGGTCTCGAACCTACCGATTTTTCGGTATTTCTACAGATATGGGACCTGTCCTACCAAATACCGAAATGCAACGATTTTTCTACGATTTCTGAGATTTTTTTATTACGATTTTTCTTCCAATTTTGATACTTTTTAGTTTACGTTAGGGTAAATCCCTCAATAGTAAGTGAACACAGAAAATGAGAATCAGATATTGCAGCTTTTCCATAACTACACATTTTGGGGAATACCCTTGAGTACTACAATTCGATGTTAGGGGGTTCCCACTCGAGAATTCACTTTGTTATGACTTCGAAATTAATTCAAAGTTTGAAATTAATTTAAACAAAAGACCTTTTTATTAATAAACGGACTCTGTTTTTGTCACTCTGAAACAATACGTGGGAATTAACGCCTCCAATAAGTCTAGAACCAAAGTTTATTCTGTTAGATAACATTATACATTATTAGTGGAAGTAAAGAGAGCCAAGTCCCTACCCATTTTTAAAACTATGGTAAAGGAATTCTATCTCGCTAGTGTTATGTAAAATTTTTGCTGTTATTTGTAGTACTGTCCTGCTATTGTTGGTATTTTATTTATGTCCTCTACATATATTGTTAGGCCTATAAATGTATGTATTTATATAAAATATATATTTTTATATCACTTTCTATTTATGTAAGTATATCATTATTTGTATGTATCTATTTAGGGTTAGTATAATTATTTTCTTAATTAAGCAGGTTTTATTCAAATGTATCTGAAATATTTTGATTTATTTGTACATCTACTTCCTTCTCCAATATATTGCTCCAGTCCATCCAAAGGTTGTCTGGGAGAGATCACTTTTAGTGATAAGGCCGCCGTCTGTACTCTTAGGTTAAGAAATACATGTGTAATTTCCTTTTTTATGTACAATAAAGTGTTCTCTATCTATCTATCTATACCGATTTTAGGTACAAATATACCGATTTTTGAGGGCAACACTACCGATTTCGCATTTTGACGTTCGAGACCACTGACACTTGGTCACAGCCGAGGACTTGTATTCTTCTTGAGCCTTACACTTACAGCAAAGAGTAGCATTTCTTAGGGGCTTAGGGGCGCTAACTGGTGCCACCAACGGAATAAAAATCATAACTTGCTTTATTGGTCAAGTCGTACAGTCTGTTAGCTTTTATAATATACCTCAGGCTCTTGAGCAGGCTTCGGTTTCAGCCGAAAGCACACGAGTGTAATACTACTTCCTGCTCTTTATAAAACTTTTCTTAACAATTTAGTGAAGAAATTTCATCTTTATACTTTTTTTTTTTAATGCACTAACCCGTGCTAAGGACAATTTTAAAAACCTATTTAGAGGATAAAAATTCCACCCATGCCGGGATTAGAACCCGCGACCTCTGGCACGGACAGCCAGAGGTCACGGGTTCGAATCCCGGCATGGGTGGAATTTTTAGCCTCTAAATAGGATTTTAAAATTTCATCTTCTTCTTCAGGCTATATTATGTAGTCCACTACTGGACACAGCCCTCCCCTAATCAGCGTCACAGAGCCCTGTCTTCAGCTTGCCGCATCCAGCATCTGCCACCAGTTTTTCGCAGATCATCATCCCACCTGGTCGGAGGGCGCCCTACACTACGTAAATACTACAGAAATTTCGTATTAAGTGTAAATTAGTTCCGATATTTCTATAACACGAATATATCCGATTCTATCCGATAGTAGCCGAGGTATATTCTAAAAGCTAACACAGACTGTACTTAAGATTGGTTTCAACAGTTTAAAAATTAAAGAGTAAGATTTTGCTTAGACTTTTAGTCTATATTTTCTATTTACAGGTATAAAAATAAAAGCTTAAGCACGCTAGGGTAAAGAATATCGCATCTACATCGATATCAACCCTTGTATGTCCCCACTGCTGGGGCACGGGTCTCTTCCTGCATCACAGGAAGGTTAGGCCATACTCCACCACGTAGGCCAAGTCCGCGTTGGTGGAGGATTGTAAGACAGTGGCGGGCCTTACTGTCAGAAGTTATCAAGCTGCCCATAAGGCCCCGCATCTACATAATTTACTTTCTATTCCATCATCTAAAAAAGGTAATTAATTAACTTACTTTCCAATAAAAAATATCGTTACTGGTTGCTTTTCAGACCAATCGTAACAAATTACTTCCCTATCAATATTTTAACAGCGTAGAGACCAAAAACTGACATCAACCACTAGCAAAAAGACTTCCGGACGCAACAGACTACGTACGCAGCATTATGGAAATGCAAAGCAAACGGACAAAACAGTCAAACATCAGACAATCAGAGCCGTCTAGACGGGAAATCAAACTGGCTACCCCTAGCTTCACCGTCAGTTTCGCACTCTCGAGGGGGGGGGGGGGTTTTGATGAAAGCTTTTGCAACTGTTGGTGGCCGTCCAGCCGTGTTGTGTGCATATTTAGACAGGCTTAAATCAAACTAAAGGGGAATAGCGGATACGTCACCCAATAGGCTATTAGACTGCCAATTGTATACGGCAAAACTTAAAGTCACAGGCTTTGCTTCCAAAGATCCAGCGCAGCTCTGATAAGCAAAAGCGTTTTTTGTATGGCATTTTTGATATATAATTCCAATGTGTCCAGAAGTGTAATAATAATAACATTATTATTACACTTCTGGACACATCTATTGGCCCACCTTGCATTTTCAGTTTCGTTTGGTCCCAGCTAAAATTTATATTAGGTCGAGCAAAAAATTTTTATGCAGTTTTGAACCAGGTTTATGTAAAATGTATCAGGTTTAAAACTGCATCAATAGCTTTTGTTCAATCTAACAATCATATTTAGGTAGGGGCCATCGAAAGGGACCATCCATAAATTACGTCACACGTTAAGGGGGAGGGAGGGGATCGACAAAATGTGACATTGTGTGACAGGGGGGAGGGAGGGATCCTAAATTTAGTGACGTCACATTTCCAAATCTAAGTGTTAAAACACAAACTTTGCACTATTTACAAAATAGGTACACAAAACATTTTCAACTCTTGATATAAAACTAATTTGGGAAATGCTGTCAGGCTTGAATTCCATAATTACTAAGTGTAAAATTTCAAAATATGTGACGTCACAGTAGGGAGGGAGGAGTCTCACAAATGTGAACAGCTGTGACAAGGACGGGGGAGGGGTCAAAAAATCATGAAATTCTTGTGACGTAATTTATGGATGGCCCCAAACCTAAAGTCTAAGGTGGGCTAATAGATGTGTCCAGGAGTGTATTATTATAACATTAAGGTATAACATTAAACAAGACATTACACAAGAAATAAGATGCACAAAGGCGAGCTTAACTCTGTAAGAGATTTCTTCCAGCAAACCTTGGCGAGTAGGAGCGACAGTAAAAAACGGGTCTATATACCTACTACGTGTACAAAGTAAACTACATAGACTGCAAAAACCCTTAACAATATTGGCCTTTTTTGCATCTACTTAATGAGATGATTTATACAGCGTCCAGTGGTATCTTCACTCACACTTGATGGGTGAAGGGACCACTCCGACGCTGTAGTGCCTGGGACATGGTTTTATAGATGGTGTAGGCTTGCCCAGCACCTATACCATCCCGACAGCTTAGTCGGCCTAGCCCACAGGAAAGACTAGTAATACGTGCGGAGCCAACCAAGCCGCGGGTTTCCTCACGATGTTTTCCTTCACAGTTAGCGTAACCAATAACCTAAGCAGAAATAATAAAGACCTAAAACAATTTAAAAATTAATTAAGACATTAAAGACCTAAGGCAATTTAAAAATTAATTGTTTATATTATTAATTGATAAATGCTATTGTTAACGACTTCTTGTGTGACAGAAATATTTAATTAGTTGTAGATATAGGTATTATGTACGTTAGATGATATTTGAATTGATTACTGACTCTTGTGATAAGTACTTGTTCTTGTTTTTATTATTATTGCATGTTTGCATGAATATTCATACGCTCTAATGGGTAGAATATGGAATGAACTCATGTAAGCCTTAATACCTTTTCATGATTATACTATTTTTATTTATTACACTAACCCGTGCTAAGGACAATTTTAAAAACCTATTTAGAGGCTGAAAATTCCACCCATGCCGGGATTCGAGCCCGCGACCTCTGGCTATCCGTGCCCGCGCTCTTCCAATTGAGCTAATGGGCGACCTTTTCATGAATAAATTATTCTTATTCTTAGATATGTAAGCCTTTTAATGTATATTGTTTTCTGGTGTATACAATAAAGAGTTCTAATCTAATCTATTTCACAGTGTGAAAAAAAAATTACACACGTTTCTCTATCTATTAAGCATTTTCACTAAAAATAAAACTTAAATTGAAATTATACTATATTTATTTTTAATGCACTTACCTCTGGCCCGGATAGCCAGAGGTTGCGGGTTCGAATCCCGGCATGGTTGAAATTTTTAGCCTCTAAATAGTTTTTAAATTGAAATTGTACAACGCTAAACGTCGAAATGATATTGTATGCAATCTAGCAAATTTTAAGTCCGCTTACGCTCGACGTCAAAATGTGTATATGTCAGGATTTTTGTATAACAAAATTAATAAATTGTTAAATTTGAAAAACTGTAAATTACTTCTAATGTTACTTCTAACCAAACACATTTTTAACTTAAATTATTGTGAAACAGAGGCATTTTTGCTAGCACTTAAATGTTTTTTTTTTAATCGGTTGCCAATTATGGCAACTCATAGAGCTCATAAACGGAATTATCAGTTTATAAGTTTGGTGTTTTTTTTTTCTATTTTCTATTAGTAACTGCGGTTGTAGATGGCAGTAGCACTTTTAAACATTGAAGGTTTTAATTGTCTACGATAAAGGTTTCCTAGTGTAGTCAATTATAGACTTATATTTATTTGTACTGCTGTATCTTAGAAACAATAAAGTATTATTATTATGGATCATTTCTGCGAAAGAACAGGATAAAACTTCATATTTTTTTGTATCTGTAGCAATGTTATCGAAAACGGCCAGGATTGGTCGAAACTATAATGACGTCACAGGTTAGTAAATATAGCGCTTCGAGAACCCGTGAGCCGACTTGACGTTTGTAGACTGACCAGTGACGTCACTAATTCCTGTGCGACGCCATAATGCTCAAGAGGGTTTCGGCGGCTTATTTTAAGAATGAATTTTGATTTGCTTTTTTTAGATCTCTTAGACAAAACATTTAAAAACCTATTTATAGGCTAAAAATCCCACCCATGCCGGGACTCGAACCAATAACTTCTAGACAACACAATCACTTGTCTAGTAGGGAGCTGATTCTCGCCCATGCGAATTGAAAGTGTAGACGCAAAATATTCGAAGGATTAGACATTTGTCGCATAAAAACAGGTACATACATGCATAACCTCACGCCTGTATCCCAGAGGGGTAGGCAGAGACCAGGGACTGCCACTTGCCACGATCCTGACAGATCACCTTTGCTTCATCAACGTTCATAAGTCGTTGCATGCACGCACGCCGGTTCCGGTATTCAGGTATTCTCACAAAGTCGTATGCGCAAATTTGCTAATAAATTTCGCTCGCTTTGAGGTGCCATAATGTCGTAATCAGAATTGGCTATCGGTCGACTTTTTATATAGAATTCAAGTCATACGCCTCGTATACCAATTATTTGCTAATTAATGAAGTAAGAATCGGCTCCCTGGTCCCACACTAGGAAATGCTAAGGTATGGTACGTAACCAGGCAAGGACTTCACAATCATGGTAACACACCCAGTCTGAGGCCACTTGGGCAAATGTCAAAACGCCCCCCAGTGGGAATTTAACCCACGACCTCCGGCATGTTAATCGGACCTAATACCGCTACCGCATTTCGGTCAAGGTCTCTGACGTCCTTTCCTAAAACGTAAGGAAAAATAAGACGTATTTCTTCACCATACTCATGTGAAAAAGTAAGACAATTATGTTAGGATCGCATCCGCGCATTGTTTTACCTGACAAATTAACAGTCCTAAACTGTATTCCGCTTGCGTAGAAGGAGACTGAATTTTTAATGAAGAGTCCAAACTTGAACATACCTGAAACAAAGAGAAAATATGGTTAGAAATAGGCAATGTAAATATTCTAGTATGAAGCGATCGTGGCCTAGGCGAACCGAGTGATTGGACTCAATCACTTACCACAACAACAGGCGCGGTCAGGTGCAGGATGGGTGACCGTCCCTTGAATAACGCTAGTGGCATTTTTCCGAGCGCTTGAGGCACGTTAAGCCGTTGGTACCGGCTGTCATGTAATGGCAGTTGTAAAGCCATGTCAGAGGCCTTATTGGCGGCTTGATAACTTCTGACAGTAAGGCCCGCCACTGTCTTACAGTCTTCCACCAACCCGGCCTTGGCCCCCCGTGGTGGAGTATGGTCTAACCTTCCTGCGATGCAGGAAGAGACCCGTACCCCAGCAGTGGGGACATACCCTTGTGGGTTGATAACGAACGATCGATTGACAAGTCCACTCCTGCCCATCACAAAATAAAGCCTTTAAACAATAAAACAGCCATCCATCTTAAACTTTTGTTTAAAAAACACTGCCGCTTAAAAATGTATATCTTCCCTAAAGACACTGCTACCCCCATGAATTTCCTTTAGAAAACTTGCAGTTTCCCCTCCGTGCCCTATCTACCTACACCTACACGCAGGCCAGTCTGTCTGGCCGACACAATGGAGTCCTCAGCGCGAGGACCCTTGCAGAGTCACTTGCAGGTAGGGGAGCCTGAATATCTTAAGCGACCCTACCCTTTGTGGGAGAAGGCAAAAGCTTCAGTTTAATATAGCTCTTACTTAAGAAAAGTTACTTAAGTATCCACTTGGCTTGTTAATGATCAGAACGTTTACCTGTTATTTAAGTTATTTTTCTGTTTCTTAATTTTTGTGCAATAAAGCGTAACAAACAAACAAACAAACAAACGTTGATAGATACATGAAAGAATAAATAACACGCAACATTTCGATATTAATAATTGGAGTTTCACAAAGTCATAGCTTGGGACCGCTAATCGTCCTTATTTTTGAAATTAAATGAAATGAAAAGGTTTTATTCGAAGTAACGTAGAAACTGCGGTTTAGTAAACGTTATAATTTAAACTACAATTTCAAAATCTAGAACATTTTCGAGAAAAATGGACAAAACAACTCCAAACTTAGTCTTTTTAAAGTCCTTAATTAACAGAGTTTACGTAATTATTTTAAAACACAGAACTCATGCATTGTACTGGCTTTAATTCCAGACATCATTGTCATCTAAATAGTAGCCCTTTTGGCACAAAGTCTACTTAACACATTTTTTGGACTGCGTTTCAAGCAAGCTTAATTCTTCAGGGATTTTATTATAGAAGCGTAACAATGCCCCATAAAGACTGTTAACCTTTGCCAGCCTAATTTATGTGCGATATAGATAAGTGACACAAATTACATTTTAATCAATAATAATCCTATAATGTAACAAGAAACAAAAGAAGTTTACATACTTACACCATTTTTATTTTTAATGCACTAACCCGTGCTAAGGAACAAATTTAAAAACCTATTTAGAGGCTAAAAATTTCACCCATGCCGGGATTCGAACCCGCAACCTCTGGCTATCCGTACCAGCGCTCTACCAATTGAGCCAATGGGCGACTCACAACATCAGTGAAATTTCGAACCTCTTTACAATATTCTCTGTATTACGTACAGGCAGCGACATCTGACTTAAGCAAATTGCATTACTTACAGCCCCGACTACCTACTTTGCAGTTAGGTTTAACATCGGAACGATATCACTGTACCCACATGATTACACCATTTTTATTTTTAATGCACTAACCCGTGCTAAGGAACAAATTTAAAAACCTATTTAGAGGCTAAAAATTTCACCCATGCCGGGATTCGAACCCGCAACCTCTGGCTATCCGTACCAGCGCTCTACCAATTGAGCCAATGGGCGACTCACAACATCAGTGAAATTTCGAACCTAAAAGTAAAGAGGTGAAATTTTTAGCCTCTAAATAGGTTTTTAAATTTGTTCCTCAGCACGGGTTAGTGCATTAAAAATAAAAATGGTGTAATCATGTGGGTACAGTGATATCGTTCCGATGTTAAACCTAACTGCAAAGTAGGTAGTCGGGGCTGTAAGTAATGCAATTTGCTTAAGTCAGATGTCGCTGCCTGTACGTAATACAGAGAATATTGTAAAGAGGTTCGAAATTTCACTGATGTTGTGAGTCGCCCATTGGCTCAATTGGTAGAGCGCTGGTACGGATAGCCAGAGGTTGCGGGTTCGAATCCCGGCATGGGTGAAATTTTTAGCCTCTAAATAGGTTTTTAAGTTTACATACTCTTCGTGAATAATTAACTAAACTGCGGAGACGACACTCCATACTAAAGTCAATCTGTCACTTAACATAGAAACAGTAGTAAATTAGGTTCGAATCTCTCAATCCTTGTAACTTGGGCCTCGAGGCACGGTCCTTGCATATTTAACCGTGAGGAGACCTGACGTGGACTGAAAGATTAATCTTACATGGAAATTGTTACTCGACTTTGTGTCCTTTTGTGACCGCCGTAGCTTAGTAAATCGATCAGAGACTTTAAAACTGAAAAGCCCCATTATAGGCTTATCGTCGCGATAATGCAATAAGCTGCGTTGTGTAAAAAAGTGTTTCGTTTTGATTGTCTAGTTTCTTAAGATTTGACATATTGGCGACCGCTGTGGCGTAGCGGTAGCGCATCTGCCTAGCATGCAAGAGATCCCGGGTTCGAATCCCGGCTGGGAACAAAAAAAAAGCTCAGGTCTTGGATGTTTACATGTTTGTGATGTCGTTGTTTCTGGTTCCCACGACACAGGGTATCCTAGTGTGAGGCCAGAAGCAATCTATGTGCTTGTATGTAAATTTTATGTTTTTGTATGTTAATATAATTAGTTTTAATGCACCTACAATTTAAGAATCATAAACTGTATAGTGAAAAACGAGTTTTCTAAATTAATTTTATTTCAATACACAATTAAGTTTGCTCCATCGACGTAGTTACTCTCAAATGTGGATGATGATCCCAAATACGCGCAGTTGCTGAACGAGTTATCTCGGTATTACTCGTTATGGTGAATACTTAAGTTATCACTCTGGAAAAATATATAACACTTTTACTATAACACATTTTGAAACTTTTGCGACTTGAACACATTATTAAAATTTCGGGGCTTATTCGCGTAGTAATTCATTGCTATTTTACCTCGACGTTTTCGACGACGTTGCAGTCATCGTGGTCACGATAAGACCGGCCTCTCAATCAGAAGGTCGTGGGGTCGAATCTCGGTATGTATCAATGACGAAGTTGTTAGTGACAAAGAATTAGTAGTTTTCGAAGTTATGTACATTTGTGAAATTATAGTAGCAATACCACTCGCTAACTGTGAAAGAAAGCACCGCGAGGAAACCTCAAACGAATGCGCGGTGGGTACGCACGGTAATTAACAGCGTGGTGATTATGGTAAACTCCCCCATGAAGCACACTCAAATACTGCCAAAATACAAAATGACACTAAAAATATAATGGTATCAACCCTTGTATGTCTCCACTGCTGGGGCACTGGTCTCTTCCAGCATCGCAGGAAGATTAGGCCTTACTCCACCACGGGGCCAAATCCGGGTTGGTGGAGGATAGTAAGACAGTGGCGAGCCTTCCGAAGTTATCAAGCCGCCCATAAGGCCTCTGACATGGCTCAACGACTGCTATTACACGACAGCCGGCACCAACGGCTCAACGTGCCTTGCGAAGCACGGAAGCGCTCTGAAAAAATGCCACTAGCGGTAGTCACGAAATGGCCACCCATCCTGCACCTGACCGCGCCTGTTGATGCCTAAATCAAATGATTGATTCCAATCACTCGGTTCTGCTAGGCCACGAGCGCTTCCACTTCCAAAAATATAATGCTAACGTTCAAAACAGACTCTTAATTTGCGTTAAACAATTTCCCGCCCCGAACGGAGTTAAAAGCTGCGTCGGCCCAAAGCGGGCGGCGTCCGATTGCGAGAAATAACAACAAAAACTAACAAAAACAAAACAACAACAATCGATTAAACAAGCACAAAGCTTTGGCATAGCAAAACGACCGGTAACTCGTTAAGCGACAAAAATAACGGTTTGCGAACGCAGCCTCAGACTAAAAGCCTCAGAATAAAGTTATTGTCAACTTGCCTATCGTTTTTGTCAATTAAAGTATTTTTGATACGCTTGGGTAGGTTGGACGCCGCTTTGAATATTAACAGCACATCATATTAAGGGACGTCCCAGGCGGACATACATCGACCAAATAGGGGATGTATCAGCAAAGGGGAAGATAAAAAGTACCCGGAACCGGTGTGCGTGCATGTAACTTATGAACGTTGACAAGGCGAAGGTGATGATATGTCAGGATCGTGGCAAGTGGCAGTCCCTGGTCTCTGCCTACCCCTCTGGGATAGGCAGAGACCAGGGACTGCCACTTGCCACGATCAGGAGTGAGGTTATGTATGTATGTATATATATTTTAAAGTTGGTCGAGTAGTGTCACGTTGTGTGTTTTCTCCAATGCCTTGAACGGCTCAGGTTTCGATTTACTCTGGTAGCATCATAGAATTTTGTAGGCTGACATCTCTTCTTTAGGTCTGTTTTGATGAGAGGCCGCCTGAGATTGGTTGTTGCATTATTTGGGTTGCTATAGGAAATCTAGTTACCGCATTTCAGGGAAAAATAGTAACTTCAGGTATTGATGAATATCATTTATTTAATTAAGAGATCGAAAAATAATAACATAATAAACAAAGACTAAATAAGATAAGATAAGATAAGAATATTCTTTATTGTACACACCAGAAAATAATTACAGAGACAACAGTTACAAAAGAAGAGGTACAATTGGCGGCCTTATTGCTGATAGCAATTGCTGATAGCAATTTCTTCTAAATACAGCTAGTAATAAAAAAAAATACAAGTAAATGTTATTCACACAATATGGAAATTTTGGAATATTGTTTTCGGAGATAATGATTTTCAGATTATGGCCACCCAAAGATAAGATTGAGAGTTGTGACATGAATGGCTGCTGGTATAAATCGGGCTAAATTTGTAGCTTGAAGCATCTGGTGATTGAAGGAGGTCTGGTCCTCCATTGTGAGCAGACTAGGCTCAGATGGCGTCGAAGCAGCCCATTTAAATCATATTTGGTAGCAGCAGGGAAACTGTAAGTAAATACTTATATGGAAAGCTGTGTGTAGAATCTTGTATAATTCAGGTTAGGTCATCTCTCATATTCGTGGCTATTTTCAGGAAATATCAGACCCATGCAAATGGTTAAAGGAGGGATTACCAGCGTTGAGACAATCCTTAGTTGCTGAATGTCTTCGGTAAGATTTATCCTGATTTAATAATTGCCTGCCACATGCTTAAGCCATTTGCAATCTTCTAATAGAAGCAATTTTCTTCCTTTCAGCTGGATAGGGTTTGTTTGTTCGTTCGTTCGTTCGTTCGTTCGCTCGTTCGTTCGTTCGTTCGTTCGTTCGTTCGTTCGTTCGTTCGTTCGTTCGTTCGTTCATTTATTTATTTTATAGCTTTTAGTGTTTTTTTCACTTTTGGAGATTTCGTTTGGGGCAGTGTTGTCTTTTCGCTGTCGAGAAACAGCTGCTATTTTTGGCTGCCGGATTGACTTCACATGAAGGGTGCTTCTTGGCAAGGTCTGTGAAACAATTTAAATTATAAATTAGGGAATTAGGATTAAAGACATAAATATAATTATTGAAATTAATGGCAATCTGATTTTAAGTAGGGACTAACAACTTTAGACAGTGTAACTTGTGAACCAATATTAGAACCACATTCTCTAGCGACCCTGCTCTGATCTGAGCTTTTCAAAATTTAATTAAGTAATTGAATATAGATGAACTTCTTACTTTTCAAGAATAAAAGTCACAGTAAATTAATGGTTTCAGCCGCGTGTAACATGTTTGCACTTCAGTACCTTGTCAAAGTCAATTCTTTTTTCAAAATTGGTTCTTTTTCCTATTTATGAAAGAAAGAGAGAAAGATACGATGATCACAATCAGGGCGCACAGCAGTGCCCCCGCCAAGTCGAGCGCGAAGCAAACATTGCCGTACTATATTTTTTCTAAAACAGCATAATATATTGGCCTTTTTGCATCTACTTAATGAGATGATTTATACAGCGTCCAGTGGTATCTTCACTCACACTAGATGGGTGAAGGGACCACTCCGACGCTGTAGTGCCTGGGTCATGGTTTTATAGATGGTGTAGGCTTGCCCAGCACCTATACCATCCTGACAGCCTAGTCGGCCTAGCCCACAGGAAAGACTAGTCAATACGTGCGGAGCCAACCAAGCCGCGGGTTTCCTCACGATGTTTTCCTTCACCGTTAGCGTGTGGTATTGCGACTGCAAATTCGCAAATGTACGTAACTTTGAAATTAAACAAAGTCATTGGTACATGCCCGCACTCGGGATCGAACCTGGGGCTCTCGCTTGCCAGTCTATGGTTCTACCCACTGAGCTAAAACAGCATAGACTGACAGTATTTAGTTTAAATTCACAAGAAAATAAGAGAAGAAACGACAGAGTCTGCCAGACAGCAGCTCGTAAATCCGAATTTGGTAAGAGATTTTAAGGTTTCTGGGTCCATACCTGTACAATAAAATAAATAGAATGCTCTCAATTCATCCAAGGACTCAATTTAAATGTAAACAGGTAATTAGCCAATGGATCCAAAAACTGTCATACGTAGAAACGGAGGAGCTTCTTAAAACTGTAGGTTAATGTATATGGGTCAAATGCATATGTCCAATTCACACACACGCACACACACACACACAACTAAACTTAGTAATTAATATTCTACTAAAACTAAAGACAACCTCTTTTTTTTTTCATTTTATTATATATTGTAACATATAACTGAGGATGAGCACTGCTTGCCCTAAGCTACTGGGTCTTATCCCTCTTTTAGGAAGCAGAGGCTCCACATCTTAGCATATTCACACATATTACTTTAAAAACCTATTTAGAGGCTAAAAATTTCACCCATGCCGGGATTCGAACCCGCTACCTCTGGCTATCCGTACCAGCGCTCTACCAATTGAGCCAATGGGCGACTCACGGCATCAGTGAAATTTCGAACCTCTTTACAATATTCTCTGTATTACGTACATATTACTTTTATATTAAATTAAAGTGTATCTTGATGCTAAGTGTAATGTATCATCTTTATGAATAAAAATACTTATTACTTACTTATTATTATTTACTCGAACAATTTCGCCGCATGTTTAGGCCTCTGTTTGAGAACCTCTGGATAAGATAAGACTTTTCGTCATCCAGTAAGCTATAATCACATTCTTAAAATCCAAAATTTCAAGTCTGTAGGTCATTTAGTTCCGAAGTTAAACGACATCAAAAAACCAATTCTCAGTCACTATTCGGTGGCTGAGTTCCACCTTCGTCCACCGTCCGTCCTCCCGTCTAACCGATCAGTGTTCTTGTAAAATAAAGCGTTATTAATCTAGCTACAAAGGTGCCTCGCCGGTAATCGAACCCGGGACCGCGACATCGATACGCGGGCACGTAATTAATGCTGTCAGCGGGCCGGCGAAGCTGAAAATTTACTGAATAAAGTTACCCCGGCTGAACACCGCTGTTACCACCTGCCTTAACGAAGCGTTTTCAGTTTCAAGTATTCTTAGTTCGTTTATCGTAGTTGTGAGGAAACCTGAGTGTCTGAGTTGTTCAAATACCTCAGCGCTAGAAATTACCAAGCAGCGGTGGGCAGGCTTGGTAATTAAGCCCATTTTTAAAGACCTATTTAGAGGCTAAAAATTCCACCCATGCCGGGATTCGAACCCGCGACCCCTGGCTATCCGTGCCAGCGCACTTTCCAAATGAGCCAAAACCTAACTGCAAAGTAGGTAATCGGGGCTGCAAGTGATGCAAATTACTTCAGCCAGATGTTGCTGCCTGTACGTAATACAGAGAATATTGTAGAGGTTCAAAATTTTACTGATGCCGGTGGGTCGCCTATTGGCTCAGTTGGAAAGCGCGCTGGCACGGATAGCCAGAGGTCGCGGATTCGAATCCCAGCATGGGTGGAATTTTTAGCCTCTAAATAGGTTTTTAAAATGTCCTTAGCACGGGTTAGTGCATTAAAAATAATATAGGTACATAATTAACAGTGATAGCAATGGAGCGGGTTTATTCACCTAAACTTCGAGGAACAGAGACAAAAGTCGGAGACTTCCTTACGACAATATTGTTTTCCGCGACATCACTTAAGTAAATTATGCTCTCTCCCATACTCTCTCTCCCTAAGAGAAGGCTATTGGTACATGCCGTGGATTTCCACGTGTGTTATGGTAAAAAGCAGTACACTTCAATCTAAGTTAAATGCACGTTCCCTATTATGTTTTACTTTACTTAAGAACATACACCTAACCAACTCCCGTATTCCTAGTTCTTAAATATCTAGATTATAGGAGTGGGTCGTAGTCCGATTTTTCGACGACGAAACGCAACCGTTTTTTCTGGAACGAAAACAGGTCCTCGAAACGGTCCTCGTTCGCAACTGGTTTCATTGTATGCGAACGAGCAAGGCGCAGAGGACGGTCAAACAAGTGCGAACGAGACGAAATCACGAAACATCGGAAAAAATTAATTGTTTTACACGATATTCGACTGTATACTCATAGACATAAAGATTACTTTATTGTGTCACAGACCAAAACGAACGGAACGAGCAAGGAGCCGACGACGACGTCGCAATGATCTCATTACGTTCTAGGCTCTATTAATATAGTACTAAAGGACATATCCGCGTCAAACAATCTAAGGACTGGTCTCGCGACGAACAAACGCTGGCACTGCTTTAGAGTCGCTGGCACTGCTTTAGAATGAAACGTAAAACGGTCCTATCGTCGCGGAACACAAAACGGTCTTATAAAACGGTTCGTCTTTGCAACGATCACGCCTACTAGATTATAACTTTTATTTTTGTAATGGTACCAAATAAACATGTCTACTCTATGCTTTTCTGTTCTTTCTAACAGGGCCTGGATTCTGTTAGTGTGTGGCGAGCACATGTCAACTCTGCGCGCGCACCCCAAACTACAACATTCCTGCATCGCGCAATCAAAGTGTTTCAATGACATACCATAAATATATCGTCCGACTAACAACAGTTGGATGGACCGGACGTCCTTAGGCTACGATCTGCCTGGCGGGAAATTTCCCATTATAGTGGAAGAGCACGATCACCCGCTCTTCCCTATAGGTACATGTACCATACATGGTCGGGTCATGTGGGGTGTTTTTTCATACCATTGACGCCTAGAAGGTTCGATGTATCTGTGCGCGTAGACTTGAAGCAGCAACGAAATAAAATGGCCATGTTCAGAAAAACTGTCATTAAATGCCGTGTCGAAGCCCAGGTTATACACGACCGATATCAATCTAAGGCCCATAATGAGATGAGCGCTCATGGCCATATAGCGCTCGTGGCCTAGTCGAACCGAGTGATTGGAATCAATCACTTGGGTTAAGCAACAACAGGCGCGGTCAGGTGCAGGATGGGTGACCGTCCCATGACTACCGCTAGTGGCATTTTTCCGAGCGCATCCGTGCTTCGCAAGGCACGTTAAGCCGTAGGTGCCGGCTGTCATGTAATGGCAGTCGTTGAGCCATGACAGAGGGCTTATGGGCGGCTTGATAACTTCTGACAGTAAGGCCCGCCACTGTCTTACAATCCTCCACAAACCCGGACTTGGCCCCCGTGGTGGAGTATGGCCTAACCTTGGATCGTTTTATAACTTTTATAATAATAAATAAACTCTGGAACGACTTCAGCTGTTGTTTTATTTGTAGAATTGTAGTAATATTAACAGAAAACTGGATAAAAAAACGGATAAACGGAGAAGCAGGTAAAAAGTCAGATCTGGTCAAAGCGTAAAGTAGTAGTGGATGAAAAATGAGGGAAATCGAAGAATGAGTGACAAAATTTAAATATTTGAAAATGATAGATAGAAAAAGAAATAAAAATGGTGTAAAGAGGTTTGCACCGTTACAACCTTCCTACGATGCAGGAAGAGACCCTTGCCCCAGCAGTGGGGATATTCATGGGTTGATATCGATACAACGTCCAGTGGCACTTTCTCCCACACTAGATGGGTGAAGGGACCAGTCGTACGCTGCCGTCTCTGGGACATAGTTTTTCAGAGGGAGTAGGTTAGCCCAGCACCTATACCATCCTGACGACAAGTCCATACGTGCGGAGCCAACCAAGCGGCGGGTTTCCTCGCGACGTTTTCCTTCACAGTTAGCGATTGACGTTAGTCCACCAAAGTTTCCCACTAAATCAACACCCACTGACACAATAGAGCAACAAATAAAAGAATCCATTAGCACCAGATAACTATTTACTTATTCAGTTGCCGGGGAAAATCGACCTTATTGCAATTTGAGACGGAATAACTTTTGGGTACAGCTCACACTGAAACTCACCGCTATGCGAAGCGATAAAAGAATTACGTACCATCAGCCAGGATTGCCGTGGATCACCTTGATGTTTGTTTTTAGGTTTAATATAATTGGTATTGAATTGGTTATTGAACCCACGACCTTCCGAATGTACTACTACTGGGAGAAGAATGTTTCTAGCTACGGTCTAATTATTTATTTATCGGTATTGTGTAGGGAGTCTTCAAATATCTTTTTTAGTATTTATATGTACCTAGCATATAAGGAAACTTTAATTTATAAAACCAAAAGCACCTGCCAACAAACTGTTATGCAGTTTGGCAGAAACCAACTTCTGTATTTTTTTGTAATTTTGTTTTAATAAACGTCTTTAATCAATCAATCAATCAATCCATCCTTTCTTGGCAATTTAGTAAACAAGCTACCGGCCAAACGAAAAGCAACGTGGGACACTATTTTAGAGAACACGCTGCCAATTTTGTAAACAAATTTCATGAACTTGCGAAAAAAATATATAACTTTGGCATGAAAAGTCAATTTTGAGGTTAGAATCTTGATTACTAAACTAGAGAAGTAAGGATACATCGACTGTTAGTTATCTAATAGTACAGATAATTGTGGGAGTAGGCAACAATAATTATTACTAATTGTACTAAATAACTTAGCTAACAACTATAATAGCGAAAAACTGCCGGCAGATGCTGGATGCGGCAAGCTGAAGACAGAGCGCTATGGCGCTCATTAGGGGAGGGCTATGTCCAGCTGTGGACTACATAATATAGCCTGAAGAAGAAGAAAAAGAACTTAGCTAACCACTAGCCTAGCTCACTAAGCTAACAGGTAATAGCTAACTAAGCTAACAAGTTAGCTAACAGCAAAAAATAGTCTACATTAAGCGTTAGCTCGCAGTGTGAAGACTTCTTTAACATCTGACCAAAGCAAACAAAGTAATTCACTTTTAATAAATTATACGAAAGTTCGACACAGATTTCCTCCTCCAGGGACAGTTTCTTCTCTCCACCAGCGGCTGATAGTTGATAGAAGTACCACTCAATATAAAACAACAGTATTTTTAATAAAAACCAATTTAGAGGCTTAAAAATTCCACCCATGCCGGGACTCGACCTCTGACTAACCGTGCCAGCGCTTATCCAACTGAGCTAATGGGCGACTTACCGGCGTCAGTGAAACTTCGAACCTCTTTCCAATATTCTCTGTATTCCGTACATGCAGCGACATCTGGCTAAAGTAATTTGCATCACTTGCAGCCCCGAGTACCTTACTTTGCAGTTAGGTTTTACATCGGAATGATATCGCTGTACCCACATGATTTTATTCTTTTTAATGCACTAACTTAGTATTTTTAATGTATAGATATATAGATACTCGTAGATAGAGAACGCTTTGTTGTACACTAGCTGTGTCCCGCGTGGTTACCCGCGGTTTATCGATTTTCCCATGGGAATAAGATATTTCCGCAGTAAAACGTAAGCTATGTGTCAATCCAGGGTGTCGGCTAACTACATACCAAATTTTATCAAAATCGCTCCAGCCGTTTAGACGTGAAGAAGTAACAAACATACACACTTACAAACTTTTGCGTTTATAATATTAATTGTGATATATTATGATGTGAAGTGTGCTATTATAAAAATATATAATATAGTGTGCTGTGATAAAAAAAGAAATTAACCTAAGAGTAGAGACGACGACCTTATTACTAAAAGTTATCTCTTCCAGACAATCTCTGGATGGACTGGAGCTGAACTACACAGTGTAATGCACGCTGAAATGTATAGTATAGACGTAAATTTAAGAAAACTAAGGGCTTATTTCCAAATTGAGAATTTCGCTAAAAGCTTAAGTAAGGTTCTGTCACGATCTTTTCAGAGAAATCCGCAGAGACAGCACTATTTACTTAGCGAAATCTCGATTTAGACACTGGCCCTAAGTTCAGAAATATTGTTGTCAAATATCCACAAGGCACTCATTAAAGACCTGTATTATATAATTTCTTCAAATACATTTTCAATTATTATCAGAAAGTGCTAGTGTGTAAACTTATGTAAAAAGTTTTATGTAAAAAAACTCTGGTAAAACTATTGTAAACGGGCTGCTCCGACAGTCGAAGCAAGTAATTGTTTTGACTGTGGGAGCAGTCTTGTAAGGTTACAAGACTGCTCCCACAGTCAAACCAATTACAATAGTTTTTTTTAAATAATAAGGTTATTATAACATGTATCTCCCTATATATACGTAAGTTTATTATTAGATTAGATTAGAAAAATCTTTATTGCACAATAAGCATTATTTGTACAAAGGCGAGCTTAATACTAATGAGTATTTTCTTCCAGCTAACCTTGGGTTATGTGGATAGTAGTGCGGGTAGTGCCCGGAGAGAGTTATAGTAAATAAATTATAATTGTATTTCTTTTGAAATTGAAATTGATAAAAACATTTATTTATCATTATCACATTACAAAAAACTTAATAATAATTTATTATGCAAACTTAGGATATTGATAAAAAGGAATTTGCCCAGCATAAATGTTGTGTTGAACACAAAGCTGATTTACAGCAAATCCTTGTTAGATGCAAGATGGTTTTCCTGCACTACCCTTTGCCAGTCTCTTCAACGCCAAAGGTTTGCTGGAAGAAAATGCTTCTTGCATTAAGCACGCCCTTGTACATTTACTCATATAATTAGTGCAATCCAGAATTAAAGTAAATAAATAACGTGTTCTCTTTTATCTATATAAATAAAATTCAAAGTCCTGACTGACTGACTCACTTATCAACGCCCAGCCCAAGCCGTTGGACCTAGGAAGTTAAAATTTTGCACTGAGGGTCTATATATAATGTATGCAAGGATTAAGACCGGATTTTTTTTAAATTCAATCCCTAAGGGGGCGAAAAGGGTTGACTAAATTTGTATGGGAGGTATAAAGACTGTTCTCTAATTTTCTTAAAACTTAAAATAAGTACTCTTCAACACAATTGATTGAACACGTGTTTCGCCGTTTTTCTAAATTTAACCCTTAAAGGAGTGAACGGGGTTGCAAAAAAAATCCACGCGGACGGAGTCGCGGGCAAAAGCTAGTATTAATAAATACATAGAAAAATAATCAATTAAATGCTTGGCGAAATGGCAACTAGCCGATGCATTGACTGCTACAGAAACTTCTGCGCCTTTCCATCGGAGCGAACTAGTCTGTAACACAACTAGAGGAAGTTTTTAATTTCATAAGAAAGTTTTACATAAGAAGGCTATTTATTCCATTAACTGAGGACTTAAGTGTTTGAGGACAGGATAAATAAGTAGCGGGCACTGCGATGGTCTATTTAGTTGGGGACGTTAATTAAAACGAACTGGTTTTAAAAGTAACTTTTTTCTTCGGCAACCAATAAACGGCTTTTTTGGAATCCAAGGCGGTCGGCGAGTCGATAAAACTAGTTCAACACGCCTTCCAATGAAATAAAAGCCAACACATACACACACAAAAACAGACACACATACACACGCACACACACCCTCACACACACACACACACACACACACACACACACTCACACACACACCCACACACACACACAAACTTAGATCAACGATAACTGATATTAGATAAACATGAAAATTTATCGTATAGAGTGAAGAGTATGAGGCCTGTGCCCTGCAGTCCCACTCTCTCTCCTGCGTGCGAGTACGGGCTTAATTATCACGCGTGCCCACCGCGGATTAGCAATTTCAAGCTCTGAGGTATTGAGGTTGAATTAAAAATTGAAACTTGAGTGCCTGAGGTGCTGAGAACACCTCAAGCACTCAAGTTTAATTTTATCCTCAGCCCGCATGCCCAGCGTGGGGATTATGGGCATTACCCCCTACGATAGCACAACGTGGCGCTCTTTAGGGGAGGGCTATGCCCAGCAGTGGACTAGTATAGCCTGACGACGACGACGAGTTAGTAGATAAGATATTGACAATACGTGAGTGAGGAGCTACAGAGCTACCATAGTCGTAAAAAGTAAAAAAGTAAAAGTTATAAGTATTTATTAATAGAAAAGAAATTACAAATATGTTAGTTCGTTAGCTCCCACACTAGGTTTAGCCTGTGTTGCGGATGCCGTTTTACTTAATAAAAGCTTACATAAAGAATTTAAATAGAAAGAGAGTGTAGTCAAATAAGTATCTGAAATGTTAATAAGTACCTACTTATTATTAAATATATTATGGATAGTAATATTTCTGTGATGTTCATGGTTTCCACACTAGGCCATGCCTGTAACGTGAAAAACTCTTTGCTATTTGACAAATTAATAATTAATTACATACGTTCTTTAGTACTTATTTTCATAATAAATTCTAAGCTTTGGTACTTATTTTTAACACTACAATTAAACTTAGCCTAATTTCGTTCACTATTGCGCAACCAGAAAAATATTACAACCATGATTTCTTAAATCTAAGTAATGTTATATAATTGGCGGTCTTATCGCTAACAGCGATTTCTTCCAGACAACCTTAATAATATACGTCCTACTGCAGGGCACAGGCCTTCTTTCGGAGAGAGCGTATGGGCTTAATTACCACTATCATTGTGATGTGAACAGGCTCTATAAAAACCGATAATAAACGAAACTCTTTTTCTTAAATTTCTTTATTTTTTTATTCATAAGGAAAACTTACAGCGAAATTTACCGAGACGATACCGAGACTCGGACTGATATGAAACACCAAAATCTCTCTCAAAGCGACCTGAATACTTTTCTAAAGCACTATTATCACTGGAAAGAAAACCCGTAAATGACCTTTTTCACACTCTCTTCAAGGCGCGCACTCATCCAAATATAATCTTAAGGCACCGACCGACTGAGCGGGCGAAGTTTCGCGCAGACGCATCTTCGTAACTTTTTTTTACCTAATAATTGATAGATAGAGAACACTTTATTGCGCAACCAGAAAAATATTACAACCATGATTTCTTAAATCTAAGTAATGTTATATAATTGGTGGTCTTATCGCTAACAGCGATTTCTTCCAGACAACCTTAATAATATACACGCTACTGCAGGGCACAGGCCTTCTTTCGGAGAGAGCGTATGGGCTTAATTACCACTATCATTGTGATGTGAACAGGCTCTATAAAAACCGATAATAACCGAAACTTTTTTTCTTAAATTTCTTTATTTTTTTTTTATTCATAAGGAAAACTTACAGCTAAATTTACCGAGCCGATACCGAGACTCGGACTGATATGAAACACCTAAATTTCTCTCAAAGCGACCTGAATACTTTTCTAAAGCACTATTATCACTGGAAAGAAAACCCGTAAATGACCTTTTTCACACTCTCTTCAAGGCGCGCACTCATCCAAATATAATCTTAAGGCACCGACCGACTGAGCGGGCGAAGTTTCGCGCAGACGCATCTTCGTAGCTTTTTTTACCTAATAATAGATAGATAGAGAACACTTTATTGCGCAACCAGAAAAATATTACAACCATGATTTCTTAAATCTAAGTAATGTTATGTAGTTGGCGGTCTTATCGCTAACAGCGATTTCTTCCAGACAACCTGAATAATATACGTCCTACTGCAGGGCACATGCCTTCTTTCGGAGAGAGCGTATGGGCTTAATTACCACTATCATTGTGGGTAGTGATGTGAACAGGCTCTATAAAAACCGATAATAACCGAAACTTTTTTTCTTAAATTTCATTATTTTATTTTATTCATAAGGAAAACTTACAGCTAAATTTACCAATATACATTATTAACCATAAGAGGTTTACATGCCGCTGTTGCCACTCGGTTAGGTAACATACATTTATGACTAATACATTAACTTTTGTGCTGTAATGTGTACAGTGTGACCGGTACACAAAAGAAAATTCACAAACACTTTTGGGATGAACCACAAAGTTTCAAAGTAAGACGATCGTTAAAGATAATTCAATCTAGACCAAATCAATATATTTTTTTTAATTTTGGGAACTTGGGCTAACAATATTTGGTATTGTCAGGTAAATCAGGCTGTTTGATGATATCATTAATTTCGGCGCCAAAATGTTCAAGACCTATCTTATTCTTCATTTTGACATTGCGTTTTCATAAATCATAAGACTTTTAAAAAAAATATAACCTAATAAACCGGTTTTCGGCATAAGTAACTTTAAAATACCGGTGCTAAAGATTGTAATCTGTTAAAAAGAAAAATTGTGTGCACTGTAACCCATGAGGTGGCTCATGGGTTCGGAACATCGATGGTCCCTATCCAAAACCATTCAGCCGGGTAATGTAGCCAGACTAGCTCACTTCATTAGGAAATAAGTCGTATACGACTCTAAAGCTTATGACTTGGAATTATACGTAAAAAGTCGACCGACAGGCAAAATCTGCATTCTGAACACCATGCTAGATTGAATTCGAATCAGAAAATGAATGTCTAATGACTCTGTCGAATGACCTTATCTTATTTTTATGGGACAAATGCCTTCAAATATTTCACGTTTACGCTTTGAATCCGCATGGGCGAGAATCGGCCCCCCGGTCTTTAATAGTTCCAAATCCTAAGCAAAACATAGAATAGAAAAAAGAAAACGAATAGAAAATCATTAGAACCGCTCGTAGCCCCGGCTGCCTGAGTGATCTTAAACGATCTCGAAGGTTAAGCAACACAAGGCGCGTTCAGTGCATGGATGGGCAAACCGTCTATGACCGAAACCGACGTTTTTCCGAGCGATTCAGTGCTTCGTAAGGCACATCAAGCAGTTGGTGCCGGCTGTCGTCGATAGATGGCAGTCGTTAAGCCAAGTCACTTTTGAAAATTTCTGACATGACAGTCACTAGTCTTGCAAGCCTCCACCAATCCGGACTTGGCCACCGTGGTGGAGTATGGCCTATCTCCATACCTCCTATGACCTCCCTCAGGGAAGAGGCCCATGCCCCTCGTTGGGGACATAATGGGGATGACGATGATGAAGAATCATTAGAATAACGGAGAAAGAAAAATATGAAAGAACGGTTTTCCTACCGAATTCTAAGAGACCGAATACCGTATAATAACGGTATTCGTTTCTTAGTATTCGATAAATCGGGTGAACTTTTCTCCAGGTGTGGTCGCACCTTTTAGAGGAATTTCACAGGTCAATTGTTAGCCTGTCTTTTGTGTGAGGTGTCACATTTTTAGTTCGGTCTCTCAGATATTGGAAACTGAGCTCTAGGATTAACAAGCTACGACACGTTTCAGCCTCTCCCGTGGGATTTATTTTTCTGACGAAAATGTCGGAGAAAGTTCGAGTCAATTGATGGAATTCCCGAAAATGTGGAGAATTGGGCAATCTATTTGTTGGAAAAAGTCGATTTTAATCTATTCTCATGTAGGTAACGAACACTTTGAATTTTGTGTATAACTACTTATTATTGTCAAGCGACCATAGTAGAGTAATCTGGACTATATTCCATACCTACATACTCCACACTGCATATTATGTACAGTCCGTAGATAGATAGATAAAACAATGTCTTACATACACGCATACTTTGTATTTCTTAATGATCCGTGATACTCATACATAGTATTTCTTTATGATCCGTGATACTCATACATAGTATTTCTTTATGATCCGTGATACTCATACATAGTATTTCTTTATGATCCATGATACTCATACATAGTATTTCTTTATGATCCGTGATACTCATACATAGTATTTCTTTATGATCCGTGATACTCATACATAGTATTTCTTTATGATCCGTGATACTCATACATAGTATTTCTTAATGATCCGTGATACTCATACATAGTATTTCTTAATGATCCGTGATACTCATACATAGTATTTCTTAATGATCCGTGATACTCATACATAAAATTTCTTTATGATCCGCGATACTCATACATAGTATTTCTTTATGATCCGTGATACTCATACATAGTATTTCTTTATGATCCGTGATACTCATACATAGTATTTCTATATGATCCGTGATACTCATACATAGTATTTCTTTATGATCCGCGATACTCATACATAGTATTTCTTTTTGATCCGTGATACTCATACATAGTATTTCTTTATGATCCGTGATACTCATACATAGTATTTCTTTATGATCCGTGATACTCATACATAGTTATACATTATAACAACAACAAACATAACATACACTTTATAATTGACTGTACTCGCCACTTCAGTCTACCCGAGACCACGGCAACTGTAACGCTGCCGAAACGTCGGGAAATAACGTAATTACGTTTTACCTAATAAATAATCGCGATTAGACCCGTTTAATATATAACTAGGGTAATTTTAATTTTTAATTTTAATTTTTTGATATTTTTTTTTTATTTCATCAAAATCAGAGTTACACAGCTATGGTACAATAACATATGTAGAGTAAATTTTTGTCATAAGGTTCTAGGGCTTACACTGAATAATGAATGCCTGATGTCTAAACTAGGCAGGGCCTGTTGTATAGAGCATCAGTGTTCCTTTCATATTTATATTATAAAAATTTACAGTAGAGCAACATATTGTTATTCACTAGTTATTATGAAGTACCAAAAGGTAAATTTTATCTATTTGACTTATGATGTGACATAGGTAAAACTTTATTTTTAATTATTATTACAATATAAGATTTAAATCATTCTGCAGTTAAGTACTTAAATTTAATGAAATTAGTATTAAATATATTTATTCTAGCATGCATGTGAAAAGTGTGAGTGTGAAAATTGTGTATCTGTGAAGTGTAGTTAGTGTGTGAAGGAAAAATGTAGTGTGTGGTGAATGTAGAGTGGTAATATTTTGTACCATTTATATAGTATTGTAAATTCATTTAACTATTCCCAATAGATCTTCTGTCTTTGAGTAGGAAAGAGTAAGAAGAAAGAGTAGGGTGCTAGTATACACTTCCTCGAGAAGTGCTACCCACTCCTTATGTGAAGAGTCTTTCCGATGTATGTCCTCCCTATTCATTATATTTAGATTTCATATGTATGGTAATTTATATGGTATTCCTTGTCTCTTACAGTGTGTACATATCATATGTATTTATAGTGATGTTTATGTATATATATTTGTATGTAATGTGATGAGTATGTATATATATTTATTTATATACTATTATTTTAATATATACGTTTAGTGTATTATATGTGTAAGTATATAATAATGTGGAAGGTTGTCTTATCCTTTTTTTTTGCACGCCTGCCAAGTTTTCGTTCTACCTCCTGCGGTTGACTGGTAGAAAATGCTTATGGCATTAAGTTCGCCGCATTGTACAATTTTATGGTGCAATAAAGTATTAATAATAATAATAATAATAATACGTAGTTCTCCGCCACCGGAGTTGATTGTATATAACTATTTATGAGCATCGCGAATCATTAAGAAATACTAGTACCCTGTTAGTTGGAGACGCTGAATCACATTTACTCAGCCCCGGTCGGTGACAGAGAATCGCATATACTCGGCCCCGGAGTGTAGGTGACGCCGAAACGTATATACTCGGCGCCGGACGGTCAGTGACGCTAAAACGCGTCTACTCGGCGCTAGTCGGTAGGTGAAGATGGATCGCATATACTCGGCCCCGGAGTGTCGGTGACGCCGAAACCTTTATACTCGGCGCCGGTCAGTCAGTGACGCTGAATCGCGTATACTCTGAGCCAGTCGGTCGGTGGAGATGAATCACATATACTCGGCTCCAGAGTTTCGCTGACGCCGAAACGTGTATACTCGGCGCCGGTCAGTCAGTGACGCTGAATCGCGTGTACTCTGAGCCAGTCGGTCGGTGGAGATGAATCACATATACTCGGCCCTAGTCAGTCGGTGATGATGATACGGATCAAAAACCTATACAATGTTTGAGGTGACCTATAAACTTCGTCTCTACCAAGGAGGCCAACATCGTAGTTAACAAAACTGCACGTCAAAAAGGTTCGGACAAAGAGACGCGAGACAGGCGACCTGTTTCGCATGCACTCGTTAATCAACACCCTGCCGCCTTTGTAGCACCTTCGGGAGAACAGCTTTTGCACAGAGAGAGAAATTAAATAAAATTCATTTGGCTGCAGTAGATCATGTAGTAATATAGGGCGCGTTCTGTGCATAAATGCGTGGCGCTCTTTAGGGGAGGGCTATGTCCAGCAGTGGACTAGTATAGCCTGACGACGACGACGACGACCCATCCCGCGGCATAGTTGGCTCCGCACTTATTGAATAGTCTTTCCTGTGGGCTGGGCCGACTAAGTTGTCAGGATGGTTTAGGTGCTGGGCAAGCCTACACCAACTAAAACAAAGTCCCAGGCACTGCATCGTCCGAGTAGTCCCTTCACCCATATTATGTGAGTGAAGGACGCCTGTTAAAACATCTTATGACGTAGTTGCAGAGGCCATTGTTTTGAGGCCCTACCCTGGTTACAATATGAAATTAAATAAAAAGGTTTTATTTAAAGTAGGGCCGAAACCTTGGCTTAATGAACGTAACAATTTAAACTAGGTATCCATTTCGAAACCTAGATAATTTTGGAAAAAAAATAGACAAATAAGTCCAATTTTAGTATTGTCAAAGTCTTTAATTAACATAGTTTACATAATTATTATAAAGTATAGAACTCATGCATTGACTGACTTTAATTCCAGACATCATTGTCATCTATATAACAGCACAGGGTATCCTAGTTTCGGAATAACAAGTGATTGTGTTCTGTGGAAGTTATTTATTTAGAAAGGTCTCAGTCGATCCCAAACTGGGATAAACATTTTCAAGTTGTCGAGCTGTTGTGTGTCATCTTTCCACCTTTGTCAAACTATGCGTTACGACGACGCTGTTTTGCCTTTTTAATCGGAGGAATGGTGAGCGGAACACTGTTTGAATGCACGTTTGGAAATGTTTGTCACCATCACAGCAGGCTGAGGAAAAAAGTAAACATGTATGGAGCTTAAGTAGAGAAAACGGTGGTGGTTCCCGCTTCCGGATAATTATCGTATATAAAATGGCCCAGTGGGCTTTATTTCTTTTCTTTGTTTGTTTCACACACACACACACCCTCACACACACACACCCTCACACACACACACACACACACACACACACACACACACAACGGTATTATTCAGTCGAATTATGTCCACCTGGGACGTCTCTTACCGGCCCCACTATCAAATTTGCTCGCTAGTCAATCTTTCTTCTTTCATCCAAATATCCCAATCAAAATAACATTCAGGTGTCAGTTCTAGTCGCTCCGTCATCTAACCAAACTAACATCATATCACTCTATCACATCACATCACACTAATGACATCATCACCGCTCTCACCCATCATACACACACACACACACACACACACACACATACACACACACAAAAACACCAACATCCATACTCGCATAGAAATATACACAGTCTGCAGTCATGATTTTTATATTTAATTTCAATACTCTGTTTGCCTGATTTTGGTATTTCAAAGTTTTTTCTTTTTTCCCATATTGTTGCCTTTTGCTGTAGACTCTAAAGTTTGTAATTAATAATAATGCCTGTCTCCAAGTTATGTCAAAATAAAATAAGCCCGTAATTGGCCAAAGATAAATCATATTTGTAACAGTGAATATTTATTAACTTGTGCTGTGGGTTTTGTAAATAAATAAAAAAAATATCATATCACACAAATAATAGAAAGGCAAAAGTGTGTGATTGTGTATATTTCTTACTTCTTCACGTCTAAACGGCTGGAGCGATTTTAATAAAATTTGGTATGGAGTTAGCGGACACCCTGGATTAACACATAGGCTACGTTTTACTGCGGGAAAATATCTAATTCCCTAATAAACCGCGGGTAACACCGCGGGGCACAGCTAGTGATGTATAAAGCGAACGCTTTGAACTGTTCCCTACGTGTCCCATTTCCGTGACATAACTGCAATAGAACTATGCGGTCGTTTTATAGCTAGGTTCCATTTTTGTGATATGTCTGGGGAAAAAAGCGATTGAGATCGAACTGTGTTTTTGCGGGAATTCCGGTTTTCTTTTTTTTTTCAATCGGGCAACACCGCCAGCGGCCGCCGAATGTATTTTTTGAACGCAGAAACGTATAACATGAATGCTGTAATCCTACACCGTGTAGCGAGAGGGCTATCGAAAATAATACACCCGATATATGCCGGCGAAAATAATAAAAACTGCGACTGGTCGTCAGAGTATCTCTTCCAGTTATTGATGGAAAGTTGGTTTTATGTGAAATTCCTTTTTTTGAAACGTTTTTTTGTGGTATGAATGTGAACTTTCTGTTGTGTGTATTTGTTAAAATAGTCTCAAAAAAGTACAATTTAAAAAAATGCTTAAGCGCATTCTTTTATGCAGCTTGTATGCCTATCCTACGGTTCAGATTCAGTTTATATATAATATACCCATTATGTCCCCACCAAGGGGCACGGATTGGTGACGCTTGCAAGACTAGTGGCTGGCCTTACTGTCGGAATTTATTTACATATAAATTCCAAGTTGTTGTTTAACCCTTGTGATTGATTCCAATCACTCGGTTCCACTAGGCACGAGCGCATGACGACTTAGAAATGGACAATTAAATTATCAATACTGAAAAAACGGTTTTCAGCTTTAGAATCATCTCAATAACTCATTGTATGTTCGTTTCTAGACCGATCACAAATGTATGTTTAGGTATTACTGCTAAACAAAAGGCCTATTCCCAAACGTCTAGTTACGCAAATAAAACCGCCAGCCAGTGGCTTTTTTCTAGTAAAACTCTGTCCCTAACTAAATTGGAAGCCATTGAGAGCTGACGCCACGCTACACCGCGTCCTGTCAATAAGGGCTTAAGTTGCCCCCTTTTTTGTTAAATTAGATTGGTTCCTTTTTGTACGGAACCCTTTATGTCCGCTCCCAAAGGTATAGGCCTTTTTGGGTTGTTACTTGTTCGACCCGTGACGTCAGCGGACAATTACCGTTTAAACAAACGGTAGTTGTTGTCTGGAAGAGATCACATATAGTGATAAGGCCGCCGTCTGTAGGTTAAGTGTGAAGTACTCGTGGCCTAGGCGAACCGGGTGATTGGAATCAATCACTTGGTTCAGCAACAACAGGCGCGGTCAGGTACAGGATGGGTGAGCGTCCCATGACTACCGCTAGTGGCATTTTTCCGAGAGCTTCGCAAGGCACGGCAAGCCGTTGGTACCGGCTGTCAAATAATGGCAGTCGGTAAGCCATGTCAGAGGCTTTATAGGCGGCTTGATAACTTCTGACAGTAAGGCCCGCCACTGACTTACAATGCTCCACCAACCCGGACTTGGCCCCCGTGGTGGAGTATGGCCCAACCTTCCTGCGATGCAGGAAGAGACCCGTGCCCCAGCAGTGGGGACATACAAGGGTTGATAACTGTAGGTTAAGAAATATCTGCGTAATTTCCATTCGTATGTACAATAAAGTGTTCTCTATCTATCTAATTGTCCGCTGACGTCACTTTCACGGGCGTTTGACTCAACCCATTAAGTTTTCACTCAATTTTATTTTTCTAGTTTTTCAGGATATTTATTTTCAACAGGAAGCAATCAAATCAATAATAGTATTTTTTAATACAGTTGCTCAAAAAGTGGCGTATTACAGGGACGTATAGCGTGCGGGATGTGGGCTATTTACACACTCGTGCTTTTTTTTTACCTTTCCCGCACTCGTGCGTTTTCTTTCCCAACTGTCAAAATAATGTTTATGAAAAAGAAAAACCAACCATGAAGCTTTTACTAACGAAAATCATAGAAGTTTTTATGAGCTACTAATTCGTTTCAATATCAGATTTAATGATTTGATTGAATGAGTTAAGTTAGGTTTCATTTCATTTCACTAAATTTAATTTAATTTCATATCAATAAAAAAAAATCTACTGAAGACTTGGCTGTATGGGCATAGTTCCCTTCGCATGCTAGAATGTGTGAAGAAAAAAAATCTCTGCTTATATTTTTTTACGGTTGGCGCCATTTTGTAAATAATTTTTCTTTATTAAATTGCTTCATTTTTTCGCAACTACAAAATACAAAATACAAAAACTGTACTAAAAATAGTCGTTCAGTACACGTGCGGAACCGTCATTGCAACTTGTTCCGACTGTTAACCCTCGCCTTCGGCTGCGCCTCGGCTCGGGTAGACATTTGTCGGAAGACTCGGAACTTTTTGCAATGACAGCCTTTCCGCACTTGTAATGAAATATACTATACTGGCCACTGCACTATATGACGCCATTCTGGATGTATTTTGCGTGCCTGTAATGTCTTGGGATGGCCGCCTTTATTAGATACTGCTACAGAACGTGCAGAATTCTGGAGATAACATCGATTTTTACCAGGAAAATGTTGTCTCTGAGGCATTTTTAATCTCGCTTTGAAGTGATCTAAATGTCAATCGCAGAGGGAAGTAACTTTTCCGCGAATACAGCGCGAGGTAACGTGAGTACTGTTGGTGTTTTGCATTTCTTAGTACTATTTTATGCAGTGAACCACGTCATAGCACAAGTCTTCTCGCAGAAAGAGAATGCGTGCGCTTAGCTACCTCGCGTGCACACCGCGGATTGGCGATTTCAAGCGCTGAGGTAATTGAACAGCTCAGTAACTAAGGCTACCTCACTATGTTTTCCTTTACCGTCAGCGAATGATATTGCTACCAGATGCTGGATGCAAGCCGCTTGCAAACGGTCTTTTTGGAGATCCATGGAGGAGGCCTATATCGAGCAGTGGACTTCTTGTGGCTGAATGTTGGTGATGATGACTACTACTATCACAGAGGAAATAACTAAACAAATGTACATAACTTTGAAAACAAAGTAATTTTAGTACATGTCTGAAGTCCGCATTAAGTAGCATTAAGTCCGTCACATTGCCATTGTATTTTTTTACTTATGTGCAATAAACGTATTAATAATAATAAAGTCTGGATTCGTACCTACGATCTCCGCATTGAGAAGCCGGTATTCTACCGCTCAGCTACCGTAAAAAAAGTTTTTTGACATAAAAATATTTTAAAAACCTATTTAGAGGCTAAAAATTCCACCCATGCCGGTATTCGAACCCGTGACTTCTTGCTATCCTTGCCAGCGCTCTTACAACTGAGCTAACGGGCGACTCACCGGCATCAGTGAAATTTCGAACCTCTTTACAATACTCTCTGTATTACGTACAGGCAGCGACATCTAGCTGAAGTAATTTTTACAGCCAACTTTTTTAAAATTGTCCTTAGCACGGGTTAGTGAATTGTAGTGAATTAAAAACACAATAGAATATAAATATAAAAATATGACAAAATCCATTGTGAATTCACCCAACTCCGCGCCATCGACGCGCGCGTTTTTAAGCAAAAATCATTCTTCTTCGAAGTAATTCCATTCTCTAATCAGTTTTTGAAGAGAAGAGTCTCTGAGGTGATCTCGTGGGTTGAACGGGGAATAAACCGGCTCTTGGCCCCTTGTCCCGTATGTATTTACGTGCATGTGCTTTATTCCGTTGCGTTAAGGGCGACTTTCCCACAAACTGTAAATGCTGATCTTCTGTTCACATTACGTCTACGGAGTGGCATGGGCCGCCATTGTATTTTTGTAATTAAGTTCGCTTTTTATTATGGCGGCTTAATTTTGGTGTTAATTGATTGTTTTGCGGTAAATCGGGGGCAAATTAAATCCTTGTCATGAGTGGATATGAAGTACGATTATCGGACAATGCAGGAGGTAGATTTACTAAAATGGTGGCAAAAAATACCCTCTCTCTTCTTCTCTTTGTGTCTCTTTAAGAGATGCCCAAAAACTCTACATAGCGAGCTTATTTAATTAGAAATGTCTTCCAGCCAGCCCTTGACTTATCAAGGGCTGGCTGGAAGACATTTCTAATTATCTAAGTGATCGAACATTATAAACTAGGGGGTGAGTCTTTAAAATGCATAGTTGCCCAATAGAGTCGTATTAGTCCGGTAATGGTCGTTTCATTAGTGTAGTAACCAACCGCATGGCAATGGTATAACCCGTGTTATTTAACTCGGCGCCTCGGGCGATTCACATTTCTTCGCGTGAGATGCCTATTTAATTTGCGCGGGTATTACCCCTGGTATTGTACTGCCCAATAGAGTCGTATTAGTCCGGTAATGGTCGTTTCATTAGTGTAGTAACCAACCGCATGGCAATGGTATAACCCGTGTTATTTAACTCGGCGCCTCGGGCGATTCACATTTCTTCGCGTGAGATGCCTATTTAATTTGCGCGGGTATTACCCCTGGTATTGTACTGCTACTGCTTTGTGGACTACCAAATTGAAGTACTATGTAACAGTCTGGGGCAAAATTTAATGTAACTACTAACTACGATTACAAAAAGTAGTTGATAATCACGATTACAAACTACATGAAGTAATCAGAATAAGTAGTTGATTATTAACTGCAAATTGTAGTTGCAACCACGATTACAAGATTACTTTTTATAACTACATTTTTAAATAAACTTGCGTGTAAAAAAAACAAAGGTGGGGCGCGTGTCGTTCATGTACCTATCGACTTGTCGTTTGCTACGTAGGTAGTTAGAGACGTTAGAGCGCACTATCTACTCCCTGCATGTCGGGTACATGTGTTTTTTTGGTGCGACGCATGCAGGGTAGCGTATTTAATTGTGTCTGACAGTGTGCACATCCGTTCGCTACTATTGTGCGAACGAACGGAAATATAAGTCTTTACAACTCAGCTAATCAGTAATCTTATGTAGTTATTATTACAGCAGTTACAGCAATCAAATTAACAGCTACTTAATGTAGTTTGATTACTGTAGTTAACTACATGTAACCATAACTACAAGTAGTTAACTACTTTTAATCGCAATTAGTAATCTGATTACAAAAAAATTGTTAACTACGCCCAACACTGCTATGTAAGTACGAGTATTAGACTCTAGGGCTAGGTCTGTAGCGTCTGGGAACCCCAGCTTTTTTTTCACCTTGTCCTATTAACCTCCTCAGTCTTGAAATTTCATGGTCTGAGCCGATTCTCGCCCATGCGAATTGAAAGCGCAGACGCAAATTATTCGAAGGCTTAAGACATTTGTCGCATAAACACAAGATAAGATAACTCGACAGTGTCATTAGACATTTATTTTCTCATTCGAATTCTGTCTAGCATGGCGTTCAGGATACAGATTTTGGCTGTCGCTCGACTTTTTATGTAGAATTCAGGCCATAAGCCTTAAGGGTCGTATACGAATTATTTGCTAATGAAGTGAGAATTAGCTCCCAGGCCATGACCTGTCATGTCACAAACATCCCAACTGCCTCATCATAATTATAATGTTTGGATTTAAAACTAATAGGAAACACAAATTAAATGAAACCGTCAAAGAACCGCGAGTGGAACTCTCAATTAAATTCTACTGTAGCGTTGTCGTCGCAATTCCGCAATGGAAATTGCAACAATGCGATTGTTGAAATAGGAGATGTTTTGTTATAAATAATGAGCGGACGCAGGGACGTATCTAGGGAGATTTATGAGGGGTGCAAACAAATAGTAGTACTTTTTACATTGACGACAGACATTGTGAAAGCGCCTGGGAAACATTGGACTAAACTATCAAAGAACCGGATGGGTTGGCGTGAAAGAGAAGAGGCCTACGTCCAACAGTGGGCTCTGTTTATGGGCTGGTTCGATAGATACGTAATCAATCTATCGATCTTTTTAATCAGCTTAAATTTAATCCATTAATATAACATAAATTTAATCCGTTTGCCATTAACTTCGGACACCATCGATTTTTTTTTATTATTTCATGTACAGTACAGAAATGAAAAATATTTAAATTATTTTTTTCGTTTTTTTTTTTCTTGCAGTTTAAAGGTTTTTAAGATAATATAAGATAATGCTTTATTCATACACAAGACGCACATTAAGCATTCGGATGAAATTAATACTAAACACAAAAAAAGAAAACTCATACATTAAAATATTTGGGTGAAATTAAGATTTAAACCGAATTTTAATTATATCATTTGCATCAAGAAAAATAATACAACAATAATCATACTCACACCCTATTAAATCAAATTGTCATTACTATGAGGGTCGCCGTACCTTTGTACAAGTGGCCTTAGTCTGGGTGTATTTTTTAATTTGTCCTTGCCTGGTTATCATAGTACAGGGTATCTAGTTTGGAACCAGGTCAAGTGATTGTGTTGTGTCGTTGTGTGGAAGCTACTGACTTTTTTTTTATTTTGCGTGACGCTTTAAAGTGGGAACTCTATGCAACGCGTCGCGTCGTTTCCGCTTTCTTGTTCCACGTCCCACCTTTATCCTAATTTACCACACTCTAACTTTCTATTTAGGAAAATAAACAACTAAGTCTCAACATGTTTTGTCTCAACATAAATTTGTAATTGTAACTGTATCTAGGTAGATAGATACAGAATACTTTATTGTACAACCAGAAAGAAGAATACAACCATGATTTCTTAAATCTAAGTAATGTGATACAATTGACGTTAATTTGTAACTTTATTTGTAAAAATGTAATTAATGGCGTAAATGTCATAACGTAATTTATGTGTATAAATTACGTTATGACATTTACTGTAATTACTGTTCATAATGCTGTAGGCACATGTTTTGGTGTTAGTTTGGCCTATGGTTTCCGCACTTAGCCTCATAGTTGGGCCATTGTAGGTAGCATGGCTGTGAGATCACTCCAGCCAGCTAATCTCTTTCCAGAAATCCAGCAGTGCACTAATGTTACTCCTGGCCTCCCAAAGGATGTCTAGTGTTACGGGTAGATTCCAGCGTTTTTTGTCATTTATGTGCGTAACACCTTTTCATGGAAAAATAAATTAAATTAAAAAAAAATAACACATAATGTCTAGAAAAAATTACTTTTAGTAATAAGGCCACCAATTGTACTTCACAATGTTATTGTTTAAGGCCCTTATGTAATTGTCGTCCATCAATAAAGAATACAATATTTATCTATCTAACACCTTAATACGTTCCTGACCACCGATACAAGAGGATTCGCCCGTCTGGAGCGAGCAGTATATCATAGTAGCGTCTGAATTATCAGGGAAATAATTTACTCCGCCCCACGGAAGCGTATTAACTGCCTGCTAGATTAATGTTCGGTATGAAAGCGTTTGGCGCCTTATTCTGGACAACAGCTGTTGGGGTTTGACATCTATCTATCCAGCTTCGCATTGGCCTCTTAATAGTAATTTCCACACAGCGCAATCACATGCCCTGGTCGTGAACTAGACATACACGTTGACCGAGACAAATCAAGTTTTACAAATCAAGTACGGCGGTCTTCAACTGGAATTGAACCCACGACTGTCCGCCGTACCGACGTCTTGCTAGTAGGTGAACCAACCTAGAAATTTAAACGTGCCCTAAATACAAATTAACGAAAGACAGTGTACTGCCAGGATCATTGGATTTGGAACTGAGTGTGATAATCTTATTACACCTTAAATACATAAAACAGCAAAACCAAGTAGGAAACTTTTTAGGAAAGTGGTATCACCCACTTTCCTAAAAAGGTTAAATCGTTAAATCATACGTAATCAAAACGCTGCGCTGAAAACTGTTGAGAATTTAAAAGTCGAATAAACACTCACATATCGTTCTATCTCGATACTCAAGTTTTCATTTAGTGAAATTCCGAAACCAGTGCCAAAAAACACAGTATCGAATGAATCGCGTTAGGGGAATGAGTATTTCACTTGTATCACACTAAACAAGGCCACCGACAAGATGGTGGGACGTCATAAAAGCGGCAGCCGGTGGCAGCATGTACCAGGCGGTGCACATGGCGGAAACCCGTCCGCTGTGGAAACGAGCGACCCATGATCGCGATCCTCAGTCATGAGGGAACGACATAGAAGAAGATGACTCTAAAAACTTTTAAACGACTGTAACCTCAATAATTTTGCGAGGGAGTTCGAGCCGTAACGGAACTGAAACGCAACCGTTTCCCAGGGCCAGAATACTGCGGCCTGTACAGCAAGCCCAGTACATACGGAGCACGGAACAAACGTGTCGGAGAATAAATTAAGACGGGACTGATACAGGCGCGCCATTGTTGCTTGTCTACACAGTGAAGGGTCACTGGGAGGCCCTACCCTCGAGGTGCAAGGTTGAATACAATCACTTTCTTTAACCCAGTGATTTGTTAATCTAATTATTTTAGTTGAGTTTTTGCGTTTGGCTTTCTGCTTTTATTTATTGTATAGTTGTAGGTAGCTGTTATTGGCCTTATTAACTGTATTTCATTAATTGTTAAAATAAAAATTAAAATTAAAATAATAAACCCTTGTCGATTCAACCCTTGTATGTCCCCACTGCTGGAGCGGGTCTCTTCCTGCATCACGGGAAGGTTAGGCCATACTCCACCACGGAGGCCAAGTCCGGGTTGGTGGAGGATTATAAGACAGTGGCGGGCCATACTGTCGGAAGTTATCGAGCCGCCTCGGACATGGCTTAACGACTGCCATTACATGACAGCCAGCACCAACGGCTTAACGTGTCTTGCGAAGCAAGGAAGCGCTCGGAAAAATGCCACTAGCGGTAGTCACGGGAAGCTCACCCATCCTGCACCTGACCGCGCCTGTTGTTGCTTAACTCAAGTGATTGATTTCAATCATTCGGTTCGACTAGGTCACGAGCGCTTCCTTAACCCTCACGATGTTGTTTTTGGGTAGCCATGTGCACAATATGGTACGAGACACGGAGACTCGTGTCTTTAACACCCTCCTTAACCCAATCCCCATGCAGTTCGCCTTTTAATTGTGTGTATATATATATATATATATATATATATATATATATATATATAGAAAATAAACACCACATATATAGTTTTTTTTTCTTTATGTTATGTGTTAACTTTAAATACATTAAGCTGTTTTAATAATTTCATTATGTACTTATTTGTTATTTCTTTGCTTATAATTATTTATTGCTCCATATTATTATCATATTATGTGCATTGTTACTTAGATATTCTATATTTAGTATATTTCACAGCATATTCTATTCTATTGACGTTGTTTTATAAATATTATTTTTATGTAAGATCTGTATGTAGGTATATTCTATACTTAATGTATGTATAAATTGAAGAATAGGTGCTGACTGAAAATCAGTGTTGCAGGCCCAGCCTGCAGCAAATGCTGAGTCAGCTACCGTTTGTGGCTGCGGAGATACAATGCCCTTCTAAATTGCAAATTTTGCAGCCATCCTGCATACTTAGCAAAATCAATACATTTCTGTATCTTACGTTAAATACTATAGGAAATATTCATTTATCGCGTCTAATTTGATAGGTGTCAAATAGCGGATTGTAAACCATTTCTTTAGTATGGAGAGTATGATAAAAATATTAATATCTCATGATTCCCGTCTGTTTTCGGATTACGGTTTTCAAAAATAGTATAAGCATATTATTTAATACTATTTTTACATAACCCGTCGCGAAGGGACCCGACAAAAGTGGTAGTGACGCGTTTTGAGTCAATCATATGGGAGGAAGAATAAAATATATTATAGAAACAGTATACATAGCACGCAGAACTGATGGTCGATGGGGCCGAAAAGTTCTCGAATGGACACCATATATCGGCAAGCGTAGCGCAGGACGACCAGCCAGAAGATGTACAGACGATCGGAATCCATTGACATTTACATACAAGCACATACATTGCTTCTGGCCCCACACAAGGATACCCTGTGTCGTGGGAACCAGAAACAACGACAACACAAACATGTAAACATCCAAGACCTGGGCTTTTTTTTGTTCCCAGCCGGGATTCGAACCCGAGACCTCTTGCATGGTAGGCAGACGCGCTACCGCTACGCCACAGAGGTCGCCGATCCATGGAAGGAGCCTACGTCCAGTAGTGGACTTCTTGTGGCTGAATGATGGTGATAAATAAATAAATCATACTTTATTGCACACGAAACATTTAACAGGACATAAGAAATAACACACGTACAAAGGCGAGCTTATCTCTGAAAGAGATTTCTTACAGCGAACCTAAGAGAGTCGGAGAAGCAGTAAAAAGCTGGTCTAAATACTACGTCATATTGATGGTACAAACAGTACACACGCCACAATAACAAAACAAAATTTAAAACAAAGTACAACATTTACAAAAAAAGAAAGGAAAATAAAAGTTTCAATTTCAATTCAATAATTTTTTCAATTCAATCATTTCAATTCAATTCAATTCAATCATTTATTGCCTTAAATTACAGTTATGTAAGGTGTTACATTCTGATATTTTATAGTACAGTGTAATTTTACCGGTAATGGCATAGCAACTTAGTACATAGAGTAAAAAAATATATAATCAGTAAATAGTATTTATACATTTGAATTAATTTAATTACCAGAATGAATAATACTAAAACACATTATCATTCGATTTCTATACCTATCAACTCTCAATGAAATTTCGTTACCGCCCTAAGCCATTGTCAATAATTTAATTTTGAATGGGGACACATAAGGGGTTTATATCATCATCATTAAAACATAAATAATAAATCCCCTCCCCCCTCGGACGCGATTAGCTTCGGACGTGTTTTCTGTGGTGTCAATTTATTACAAATTAAATAGAAAATATTATCAAAAATTAAACCTACAAGTATCAGGCGAGCATCAAGTAGCAGGAGGTGAGAAATCCGAACGCACGTCACTCACGCACACTGAGCCTTACATGCGTATACCTCGCACACTAAGTAAGCAAACGGAAGGACCAACCAAGTCAACTGCCACCACCACTTGAGCTAATCAGACCAATAGCATAATACCCAATTCAAGACACGCCCTTCAACGGCCGCACGGGAAGTGGAAGGACCAACATCTAAAAACCTGTTCTATAAGTGCTCACCGCATCCTATCGTCACTTTACTAATTGGCCGTGCAAATAGGCCTACGGTGCTACCGACGGCACCTAATATGTATCGCTCACCTCAATCGTCTCAAATAAATACCCCCTCACGATCAGAAACTGACTTGTTAAATTTGGATAACGACCTATCTAGCCAACTACGCTCACATGATACCCTTCTAACGCAAAGAGCCAAGCGTCCCCGGGACTCATCTGATACCAACCCTCCCGATTTTGCCGAGTTAAAGGATATGATCCTCCGTATGATGTCCAGTCAGTCAGAGCGAATGGACAAGTTAGAGCAACTTATTTTGGAGATTAAAGGACAAACATCGAACATAGAATCTACCAATTCAGATATCGAAAAGTCTATGACCTACATCTCTGATCAAATGTCGAGTTTGGAAGTTCAAATTACAAAGCTGGAAAGAGAACACACGTCGACGGCCACCGAGATCACTGCAATGAAAGAAAAAATATATTCTTTCGAGCGCTATATCTGCAAAACGTCAATTGAAATACGAAATATTCCAAAATGTGAAAGGGAGACCAAGGATCACTTGTATGAGATGATTTTTAATTTATCGAAATTCCTGAAAGTCGAAATCAACCGTAGTGATGTTCGAGACGTTTCGAGATCCCCCTCACGAAGAGAACAAAAGTCATCAACGTTAATCGTCGATTTTTCAAGTACCCTGATTAAATCGCGGTTTCTCACTATGGCTAAAGACTTCAACAAAAGGAACAGCGACAACAAACTTAACAATACCCATCTAGGACTATCTGAGCCAAAATCCCCGATTTACATAGCGGAGCTGCTCACACCAGCCGCCAAAAAATTGTATTACCTGGCTAGAACTTTTATTAAACAAAGCCACTATAATTTTTGCTGGACGTCAAACGGAAAAGTGTTTATAAAAGAAAACAACAACACTGCCTACTTTCAAATTAATGACGAGTCGCAGCTTTTGGCTCTAAAGAATTCTAGTTCACAATGACTAGCAAACCTCTATTTTAAGCTGCATTCGCTGTTTTTATTAGTTACTTGTTCAAGCCCATGTGAAATTATTTTTAAGTCACCATACATTCTACACACATACTCAACACAAACAATTCTAACATCAATTTGCCTCATAGTTCCAATAAAATCCTACCAAATTTTAAATAGAAAAATCCAAACAATTACCTTCAATAAACGTTATTTAATCTATCTATCTATCTACAGATACATATTATTACACTTTTTGGTACAGCTTTATGAAGAATCAAAATATCAATACAACCTTTTCAAAACCACCATTACACACCAAACTAGTTACAAAAAAAAAAAAAAAAACACTAAAGTAAAAAAAGATGGCTTCTAACGAAGAACTTGCAAACAATCTTGACCTTTTCAATCTCTCAACTGTTTCAACTTGCTCCCCAGAACAGTGCCATACTATAATAACGGACGCAGATAGGAAGCTCAAAATACTGACGCTAAATATTCGCTCTATTAATCGCAACTTTTTAAACTTCCAAACGTTACTTACACGTCTTAACTTACAAAGTGACATTTTAGTGCTAACTGAATGCTGGCTTCCTTGCATATCTAACTCTATCCTCCCTACACTGGATCATTACACTCCAATCTCAACTACCATTCACCAAAACCAATGCGATGGCGTGGTCGTCTACATAAGGTCGGATCTTCCATATTCATCAGAGGAACTTGACTTTCAAGGTACGGCTTCTGGGCTCCTTATAAAATTAGAAAAACATACAGCTATTTTGTGTGTATATCGATCTCCATCCACTATCAATATTGATCCATTCCTACAAGCAATTGATCGTATTATTCCATGCCTTGCTACGTACAAGTCTGTTGTACTAACCGGCGATATAAACATAAACATAGCCCTTTCTTCCATGGAGCCTCGCGCTCATGAGTATCTTAACAGGTTAGCTTTTCACGGTATGCTTCCCGCTCACGATTTACCCACCCGCGAAAATAGCTGTCTCGATCATATCATTCTCAGAACACGTTCTCCTTCTCATACTATTATCTTGGAAACCTATACTACAGATCATTGCCCAGTAATTTTTACACTGGATTTAAATCCTAAACGAAACACAACCTATTCTACAACCACCTTAAACTATAAAAACTTAGATAATGACTATAAAACCCTTGACTTAAACTCAATAAAATTAATAACTGACCCAGAGGCCGCTGTAAATACATTGATTAAAAATCTGTCTGACATAATTACTAAAAATACAGTTACAAAATCCACACCAAGAAAATATAAAATCTTAAAACCTTGGATCACACCTGGTATTTTGAGATGTATACGTAATAGAGACCGTCTACACAAGCAGTCAAAAGACAATCCAAACAACCACACCTACAAAACCACTTATACCCGGTACAGAAACTTTTGCACTAAATTACTGAAAAAACTAAAGAGACAATTTGACACCGATGAAATTAAAAAAGCTGGTTCAAATGGTAAACTACTCTGGAAAACTATTAAAAGGATTTCAAACACTTCCAAATCTAAATCAGTCCCTACTCAACTTTTGTCACCCTTAATTTCTCCTAAACTTTGTTGCAATAACGTCAATAATTTTTTCGTTAACATAGGAAAGACCCTCGCCGATAAAATAACAAATCAACTATCGTCGGCCCAAGACCAACCGTACAAAACTGTACCTAATTTAACTTCTTCTTTCGTTCTACTAGACACCGATCCAGACGAGATCTACACATCTATTAACTCTCTTAAACCATTTGCTGCTACGGGTTGGGATCATATCTCTCCTCAAATACTTAAAAGATACGCGTCATCTCTAGCTCCTATTCTAAGCCACATATTTAACTTATGTTTTCGCGATGGTGTTTTCCCCACAGCATTAAAAAGAGCAATAATTCACCCAATTCATAAAAGTGGCGATAGATCATGTCCAACCAACTATCGTCCTATTGCTGTACTCACGTCACTTTCTAAAATTCTGGAACGACTCATCAATAATAGGCTAATTAACTTCCTTGAAAAGCACGGCTTACTCTCTCCCAATCAATACGGCTTCCGTAAAAAGAAATCCACAGTCGACGCAGTCCTAGGTCTAACAAATAAGATAGTTAACCACTTGAATCGTAATAAAAAAACACTTGCAATATTTTTAGACCTAGCGAAAGCGTTCGACACTGTGCGCATCTCTACCTTGCTCTCAAAATTACAACATATTGGTGTTAGAGGATCCCAACATGATCTTTTCCAATCATATCTCACGGGTCGAACCCAGGCAGTAAAAATTGGTCCTCATTTGAGTGATGAACTGGAAATCACTTATGGAGTGCCCCAGGGCAGCATATTAGGGCCCACGCTATTTTTAATCATAATTAATGAATTATGTGACCTATCCTTAGAAAATTGCTCTGTCACAACCTACGCTGACGACACCGTTCTTCTCTTCCACGCAGACTCTTGGACGTCACTTCAAAGTATTGCTCAAAGTGGTTTTAACACAACTTACAACTGGCTTACTATGAACTCCCTTACGCTCAATACCACTAAAACTAAATTCATTCCCTTCTCTGTTACTTCAGCTAGCAAACCTAAATCCCCCATAATCATTCAAGCCCACACATGCGCAAATCTTTCACCATGTAATTGTCTAAAAATAAATCAGGCTGAAACTATTAAATATCTCGGTGTAATCCTCGATAAAAACCTTACTTACAAACCTCATATTGATAACCTAATATCAAGGACTCGTAAATTGATGTACATATTTAAATCCATCCGAAATGTCGCTCCTCCCCACGTCCTAAAGACCATTTATCTAGCCCTGGCTCAATCTATAATTTGTTACTGCATTATCTGTTGGGGAGGAGCTGCCAAAACTCATTTAAAATCACTCGAAATAGCACAACGTGGTCTTCTGAAAGTTGCAACTAAAAGGCCTATTTTATTTTCTACCTCTGAGCTGTACCGCCTCTGTGACGTCCTAACGGTGAGGCAACTCTTTGTACTAAACACTATTATCTCACAGCATATAATTACTCCATACAAACAAATACATAAAAGGCGTATTGATTTGATTTGCAATGTGCCTATGCCTAAACTATCATTTTCTAAACGCCACAACCCTTTTCTTGGTCCTTCCCTATATAATAAACTAAATAGAAACCATTACGTATATCCCCTGTGCACATCCCAATGCAAAATTATTACAACTAAAATTCTAAAACGTCTTTCCTATGATGAAACGGAAAACCTTTTGACCTCCACTAATCCCTTCCCGCTAGAATAAGTCGTATATTATATATAACATTAACTGATATATACTTCGTTAATTTAAATTAAATAATCAAAGAAAAGAAAATGATGGCAAACTTTATCTCTCACGCACATACACACACACACGCACTAACTCACTCACCTATCCACACACACACACACTCACACACACACCCTCCCTCACACACACACACACACACTCAAACACTTGCGTCACGCGCGCATGTATGTACTGCGTGCGTGCCTATATGCATGTTAGTTTATAATTTACTTTGTTTTAAATCACACCACCTCTGTAATCTTCTTAATAAGACAGACTCGCAATGAGGAACGGGCCTGTGTGTTATAAATACAGGTTAGATGATAACCTAGCTATAGCACCAGACACCAACTAATATCATTTGGGTTCTTCTATTCACACCGAATGGTTGAACTCTATGTTATTTCTATTTTTTTGTAACCAGTACTTTGAAATAAAGAATTTTTGAAAATTTTTTGAATAAATAATAAATTCAACATAAATAATAAATTCGCGTTTTAATATAATAAATAATAAATTTAATAACCAGTTCACGGCGTGTCACTGAATAGAAAAGAAAATATTTGTCTTCAAGCGAAATGAGGCACAACAATCACTTAGACTCGAGGCATTAATTACAATTTAAAGAGACATTCATTAAACAGCATGTAAATTACAAATGAAGACAAAAAGGTCTGTGCCTCGGCTTGTAACTAATGTACACCAATGTGCAACTAGTTGCCGATTTTCAGGCAAGGCCTTTTCTTAAACTAAATTATACCTATCTGGGTATAATTATACTAATGTAATGAAGATAACGAACACACGCGCACAATGACAGATGCAAAAACTTAACATATAGGTATATGAAATCCATCCATTACGGCCCTTTAAGGACACCAGAAGCCAAGGATTGTTTGAGCAGCAGCCATGTTGGAAGAGTTCGAGCAGCGCCCACTGCTGCTATAAATGACAACTGACCCAGCATGCAATATGCTGATGGACAAGCCTTCAGCGCTGATTGTGTCCGGTGCCCGGTGCTAACCCGCGAGCGTCACAGACTGCGGTGCGGTACAAAATGTACTATTTTCTTTCACTGTGACCAAAACTACACCCAACAACGCGTGATCGCGACGGTTCTAGTAGTGTGTCGGAGGCTTTAGTTTACACCATGATATTGTTAACAGTAATATTGCTGACCAGTACCCCACTGTAAGCCGGTTTAGTTAAACCTAAACTGGAGTTAGGGACTAGCAGTCTGAATAACGGTGTTTTTGGTTAGCTGGAGGCTACAATGTTAATATAACATGACATCTTATAGGCGAGGAACTTTTGTCCCCAAGGAACAAAAGTCCCTGAATCGTAAAAAAGGTCCTCCGAGTACTCGTCGCGGACTCAACGCCTTCGGTGTGCGGTCATGTGTGCTTCGGAAATTGAGTAAAGCGGACGCTATGGAAACAAATTAATATTCTGAGTTGCATTGTGTTGTAATTTACATGAAATTGAAAAAGAAAAAAAAACATCGAACTTTTATTGAACTTTTTTTGTTCAGTCCGGTCTCTTGATGTCCTCGGTAACTTGAAGGACCTTTTGTAAGGGGCACTTTTAGTCCTTCGTGTGCGTTATTCGATACAATTTATAAGATATCTATATCGACGGAAAAAAAAGTACCCAGGGGATAGTCCCTCGTCTGCGCAGGCCTTATCACGTTACTGTCCACGGTAAGGGGTTTCTATTTCCGAAGTGTCAAAATAGTGTATGTTTCTAAAATAAAACTTTAATTATTAAGAAAGTATGTACGGGACTCCCAATTTTTATATGTCGGGTGGTATGTCCCGCGCGGGAAAGACTCTGTCCCGCTTTTCGGGGATAGCTCGACTTCTTTTAAATATTTTATTATTCAAAAGCCGAATAATGCTCGGCTACCCAAAGTCAAAAGAATTTATTCACTATAAAAACGAAATGTTTACCCAAAGAACGTCAATGCTGTTAGTTTCCTAATAACAGTGCTACATAAGAAACAAATCTCGCGGATGTACCTGCGCAGAGGACAAAATTTTGGATGTGCGGCAAGTTGATCGACCAATCAGATAGTTTCATTATATGGCAAGCCGCGGGCCTTTGTTGCTATTGGTTGATTCAACGTCATCGATATAGGTGACTATTAGTTTGGCAATATTAGCGTGAGCGAAATAGGTAGCGCTACTGCGGCAATCAATTCTGCACCTTAACCGTATGGGTTAAAGATCATGTTGAATGTACTTATAGCTTCGGGTACTTTCGTTACAGTTCTTCCTAGTCTGCGCGAACGTAGATTCCCGAAGGGACTTTATGATGTGTAGTACTGTAATACATTATGTGGAGAGGAATTTAATAAAGAAAGTGCACGACAATGGCGAGTCAATAACGAGACGGTAACCCCTAGTTTCTCGTACACTAACAATCTTTTAATCTACTGTTAACAGCTGTCAAATGTTTTTTTAGGTTTGCACTTTGGCCAACTGACTTGTTAGAATATTTTCGGGGTTTAATCGCGTACTGACAGCTGTTAACAGTACATTAACTCCTTGTTAGTGTACCATAAACCGGGACTTAGTGTGATTTAATATGCAATATTTTTATTAAAGTACATTTTCAATGGATATTTTGGCTATTCATTGTCTTGAAAACGTAATTTATGCTTGGAACTCGTTGCATGCACGCAATTTTTATCATATACTTTACACACATAACATAAGATTTACATATAAGCACATACATTGCTTCTGGCCCCACACTAGGATACCCTGTGTCGTGGGAACCAGAAACAACGACATCACAAACATGTAAATATCCAAGACCTGGGCTTTTTTTTGTCCCAGCCGGGATTCGAACCCGGGACCTCTTGCATGGTAGGCCGATGCGCTACCGCTATGCCACAGAGGTCGTCAATAAATAACACAACATAACATAACAAAAACTCACGCCTGAATTCCAGAGGGGTAGGCAGAGACCAGGGCTTCCCTCTTGCCACGATCCTGACTGTCCTCTTTCGCTTCATGATCGTTTATTAGGTATCGGGTACTTTTTATCTTGCCCTTAGTCTAAAATACTAATAGTAGAAAAAGCTGTTAGTTATTTTAATCTGCCCTTACCTTGAAGGAAGCAACAAAACATAATTTGTCAAATCCAGTCCCTTAGTAGATTACTTCTGCCATTTTGACAATGACTTTAGATTGTAAAGGAAAACAGTTCATATTACTTAGGCCTTAAAAGCGTTTAAACGAAACTTTAGCTGCACGACTACAGTTGCCAGGATTTGGGCTAATCTTGTAATAAATAAAGGGTTCCAACAAAACAAATCCTGTCTAAATTCATTTGGGACAACTAAGTTTCCACTGCTAGCTGCAATATTATAGCTAGGGTAAACGGTGCAGTTATTGACCGTCATGATTTCGCTCCAACCATCAAAAGAGGTTCGACAAAGGAAGTCCACAAACTACCTCGTGGTCCACGTTAGCAAAGGACCTGAAGCGAGCCCGGTTGAGCGAATCCTTGTCCGTTCCCAGGACAGAAGATATCCTGGAGTAAAAGAACGAGGAGAGCCGACCGCAAACAATGGGATGAGGCTAAGACAAAGAAGAAGATTGTGATTTCTGTGTGGGTCAGAAAAGAGGTAGAATTCTTGAACTTCGTCGGCTGCAAATCGGAGCGAAACCTGGTGTAGTGCTTAAAGGTATTAACAGACGATTGAACTTGGTACGGGCCGGACAGCGGATTGGGCGTACCATCGGGCCGAGTGAACACGAAATGGTACTAATTATGTTCGGTATATCACTTTCGAGACGAACGGATATGGTACGGAGTGTACGGAATCTGCTGTCCGGCCCGTACCAAGTTCGATCGTCTGTTGATAACTTTCTTAAGCACCACAGGGCGGCTCTCCTCGTTCTTTTACTCCAGGATTTCTTAGACTCCAGGACCACTCACCATGATTAAGGTCTTGGAATCAGACCGAAACCTGGTGGGACCCTTCCGACCAGAAATCAGTTAGTGAATCCGGAGTTGATGAAAGGTAGAATTATCTATCTCAAAGGTGTATCGAGACTTTTTAGGTAGCCTGTGAACGTCCCAGTAAGAGTTTCTCTTGAAAGCTTGTTATAATTATAACCGAGACGTAACGGGAGGTAACCCTATTCCATGGACATGGCGTGCCTTGTAAGATTTTTATGGTCATAGCCAGCAAATTTATGACAACTGCTGATTTTAAAATTAAATTAAAAACATTACTTCTGGACAAACAAATCAAACTCTCCTGATTGCCGCTTAGCCTAACTCTTTGGACAACCATTGACCTGAACCCGTCCTGTCAAGCGAAACTTAGGGAATGCAGGTGTTTAATTTGAGAGTTCTTGTTGGATTTGAGTGGTTTTTATACTATTTTTTATTTTTAATGCACTAACCCGTGCTAAGGACAAATTTAAAAACCTATTTAGAGGCAAAAAATTTCACCCATGCCGGGATTCGAACCCGCAACCTCTGGCTATCCGTGCCAGCGCTCTACCAATTGAGCCAATGGGCGACTCACCGGCATCACGGATAGCCAGAGGTTGCGGGTTCGAATCCCGGCATGGGTGAAATTTTTAGCCTCAAAATAGTTTTTTAAATTTGAGTGGTTTGCTAAGATGTTTAATTTATAAAATCTACCATAACATTTAGTGTAATAATGTTCATGTAGTAGGTTAATAAATATCTGTGTAATTTCCATTTTTATGTACAATAAAGTGTTCTCTATCTATCTATGTATCTACACTTCATATCCATTCACCTTGTGCCTTTCGTTAGATTTTGCTCAATAATACTCAAAGATTTTTGTTTGTTTACAACTGCGGTGTTCTCTTTTCTAAATCCGCAAACTCTTATTACATTTAATTCAGTGAGAGCAAGGACGGGCTGAAAATCAGCGCCGTGATGATGCATGCACTCACAGCACTAAGCTGAGCCCTATCCTTTTTATCACAAATTTCAAATTTTCAAATTCAAATAATTTTATTTCAACGTAAAGAATTTACATTCTGTTTGCTGAATGTCAATGTACAATGTAAAATGTAAGCCGCCGCCTTCGGGCCGTATTGTAGTGGAGAAAAAGGCAGCGGAAAAAAAAACTCCACTCTGACCATCTTTTCTCAAATCATCTTAAAACCAAATACATCAGTTGCCATTATGTAAACCTAATAAGATTTCATGATTGCCATTAACAACCCTAAATGCCAAAGCATTAGTCAAATGTCTCACAATAATAGGGGAAAACATAAGTGCTGCGGCCAGACACACGAACAGCACTCGTTCACGAATATAACGCAGTGCTCAGTCATCATCAGTCTCCACCATTTTCACATATTTGTCTCTCATTTTTTGTCATAGTAGGTATTCATTGTTCTCTAATCTGTGTGTGATAAATGAACATTTTTCAATTTTTATTTCTATTTAAATGGTCAAACGGATGGTTGGATTGGATTGACCTATACCAGGCTTTTCAGTAAGACACTCTTCAACAGCTGAACAGTCACCGAGACACCAGTCGCTCTCCGTTCTCGCTAATAGCTTTCATTAGAGCCGAAGCATGGAGAGCCCTGTATTAATTAATCATCCAATTACAAGTTTTGAGTTAACGTCTTAACGAGACGACACTGAACAGTTATAGCGGAAGGACTGGAACTTAAGTAGAAACGACTAACGAGGCTGAATAAAATGTCGGCCTATATGTCACTAACTGTAATATTGCCAATATAACATCATTACCTTCATTCCCGACGTTTCGGCAACGTTGCAGTAGCCTTGGTCATATTAGAAAAAATACTAAAAAAAAATATTCCTGTTTGTTTATACGCAAGCTTAAAGAAAGAAATAGCCGCTAATTTGCTCACTGCAATGGTACTTGGTACTAACAAAAGCGCCCTTGGCCTAGTCGAACCGAGTGATTGTAATCAATCACTTGAGTTAAGCAACAACAGGCGCGGTCAGGTGCAGGATGGGTGGGACATCCCATGACTACCGCTAATGGCATTTTTCTGAGCGCTTCCGTGCTTCGCAAGGCCGTTGGTTGGCCGGCTCTCATGTAATGGCAGTCGTTAAGCCATGTCAGAGGCCTTATGGCCGGCTTGATAACTTCTGACAGTAAGGCCCGCCAATGTTTAACAATCCTCCACCAACCCGAACTTGGCCCCCGTAGTAGAGTATGGTCTAACCCTCCTGCGATGCTTGAAGAGACCAGTGCCCCAGCAGCGGGGACATACAAGGAATGATACCGAACTTACGGAATCGAGACCGGGATGACTGACTTCCCACTTCTGCGTCCTGTTAGGTGATGACGGCGTCTTCCGTCGGGAATTTTTGGGTAGGACACTTCTCTTAATTAAATAAGCAAATTGTTTCATTAATTGGGACATTTCATAAACACCTTAACTTTGTGTGATTTATTCGACCTGGTTCATGAAATTAGGTCTTCGACCTCGTCTAAGTTAATTATTAGCGTGCCTGGCGAATTCCTTGGAAAATAGGCTGTTACGAAATCGAATTAGTAAGAAAAGCGAAAATAATTTAATCATGATTAAGGGGACACCGGGCGCGGTTTATCCCTCCGGTTTTCAGGCGTGACTTGTGATATATTTTGCTAGGTACTGCCGGACAGCGACAAAAAATTCTAAGTAAAACACCAAAATTATTTATTAACGGAGAACCTATACAAAGAGTCGAAATGGTAAAGAATCTAGGCTTGATTATGGACAGCGATTTACGTTTTACAAATTACATTAGTGGCAAAATACGAGCCGCCTTTTACAGACTAAAGGTACTCTACGGAATTAGAAATTTCGTATCTGAGAAAAACCGCTGTTTGTTGGTGGAGTCGCTAGTACTATCTCTATTTAACAATTGCGATATTGTGTACGAGCCTAGATTGTATGACAAAACATCAAAGGCTATACAGCGCGTACAAAACGCCTGTGCTAGGTACTGTTACGACATACCTAAACGTTCGAGGATTACCCCATATCTAAATGAGAAAAAAGTTCTCAAAATGAAGTACAGGCGACAACTACATCTAGCTAGTACAACACACAAAATTGTATTTGGTATGAGGCCCGAATACCTTTACAACAAATTTACGTGGACGAAAAACCAGCACGCCAAAGTTACTCAAGCCACCATACAAAACAAAATGTGCGTAGGTAGGCATAAAACGGCTGGGTACCGATGGAGTTCTCGCTTCGCCGCTTCCAAAATATGGAATGACCTGCCGCCTCCTTTAACACTTGAAATGACGCACAAAACGTTTAAAAAGAAATATGGTATGCTACTTCTAAATGTACAAGTGAGCGAATAATATGTAATATTTATATATATATTATTATTTATATATTTATTGATAATTTTTTTTTTTTCCTTCTGTTGGCGCGAGCTATATTTTGGGTCCATCCCTTCATCGTACATATAACATACATACATACATACATACATACATACATACATACATACATACATACATACATACATACATACATACATACATACATACATACATACATACATACATACATACATACATACATACATACATAAATCTCCTAATTGTTAGAACCATATACACACACACAAACACACATACACATACACCAACACACACACTAGCATAAAATCATTCAGATTACTGCTGAAAATGCAGTGTGTTATTTTGAAACACTGGACAACTAAATTATGTCTCATTTCTTTATTTGTATTTAGGATTAGGATCTAGTTTTAGTTTGTTTTTAAGTCGGTGAGTGCTGAAAAACAGCGCCGTCTATGACATTGTTGTCTCTGGCGGCACACGCTGAGCACACAACTTTTGTCGCCAACGGTCACAACAACAACAATGACTTCATGTCATTATTTGTAATTTCTCCTTTTATTTTTATTCTTCTACTGTTGGTCGCAATAAATGCATTTTTACTTTTTTTTTATACGTATGTCATGATTTCGCATGATATATCTAATTTTATACGTAAGTATTATCGATCGTTGGTATGGACATGTGAAGAGGATGAAGGAAGAAAGATTGACGAAACAAATACTTGGAAGGGCTGGTAAGGGACGTCCCAGGCGGACATACATCGACCAAATAGGGGATGTATTAGCAAAAGGAAAGATAAAAAGTAACCGGAACCGGCGTACGTGCATGCAACGACTTATGAACATTGATGAAGCGAAGGTGATCTGTCAGGATCGTGGCAAGTGGCAGTCCCTGGTCTCTGCCTACCCCTCTGGGATACAGGCGTGAGGTTATGGATGGATGGATGGATGTATGTATGTATGTATTGTCGAACAAAGTAGGTAAATTAATAATGATAGTTGCATCAGCCACCATGTCATTGATGAATTGTTGATTGTGGGTATGTAACAATGTAAATACAACAACACAGGTAGTTTTAAAAAAGAAAAGGGAAACCGAGTGGGGTTTGAAAGAAAGAGGCTTCACGTCGCACGCTAGAGGCGGGGAGCCATTGCGTTCCCGAATACGTTGCTTGCTGATCGGATCTCCTGAACAAACTTCATATTATGTATCTTTATGTTGTAACTAAGACCGTACTCTCTCTCTTTGAGAGAAGACCTGCACCCTGCAGTGGGACGTTTTATAAACTACAGACAGAAAAGAAAAAATCCGAGATGACGTATACAGCGTCCAGTGGCAGCCTTACTCAGACTAGATGGATGAAGGGATCACTTGGACGCTTCTGTGCCTGGTGTTAGACGGAGTAAGCTTGCCCCGCACCTTACCATCCTGACCGCTTAGTCGGCCTAGCCCACAGGAAAGACTAGTCAATACGTGCTCGAGACGGTTCGTCCCGACGTTTTCCTTCACGATTAAGGTTTTTTTTTATTATTTACATCGGCTTCCCCCAGACGCGGGGTCCGAGGCTTTTGTATACATGTTACAATTTTATTTTCCCTTTCTTTGCTCCCGCATCTACTCCATCTACAGTTTTTCGCTTATACAATTTGGTACCGATGGTGTGTTACCTTACACGTTGGCTTAACTTAACTTACTCTAAGCCCCTGTTTCACAATGTTCAAATCAAGTTCCAGATAAGCTATCCGCAACCAGAGCTGCCGTTTGTTCTAAATTTAAATAAATTATCCTATATTGTGTGTGTTCGATTATGGCTTCAAATTTAGAACAAACGACAGCCCTGGTTGCGCATAGCTTATCCGGAACTTTATCTGCAGATTTTGAAACAGACCCAGTCCCTAACTAGGTCTTAACGAACTAAGAGTGTTAACTACAATTTTTTTTGTTTTTTTTTTTGCTATTAAAGTTGAGCGGTGGTAGCCCAGTGAGTGGCACCATGAAGTCGGAATTCTCATTCTTAAGCCCGCTTGCTAATACCACTCATATAGGCTATATCAGTCACCTCTGTTCTTTGGCGGGTTTTCTCATATCTGATATGATCCAACAAAGAGACTCCGAGCATAGCCTGTTCCGTAGGACACGCAAAGACTTTGAATCGGTGGACTAGTCCTGTCATGTCCACCAGCTCCGTAGAATGAGAATGGCCTAGGACAGAAGGAAGCAGCGTGCCTTGAACAGGTCTACGACCAGCAGTGAAGCAGTAAGGGATGACTGATTAATTACATCTGCCAGTCTATAGATAGAAACCAAATTACACAAAAGTAAGACGGAGCATTCATACACTTTAATGTCCCCACTGCTTAGGCCATACTTCACCACGGGGGCCCAGTCCGGGTTTTACTATTCAAATATTTCGAACAGTACTAAAACCAATTATTAATAGTAATATAGAATCCACGCAACACAAGACAACACAAGGTTGGTAAAGGATTGTAGAACCGCCAATAAGGCCTCTGACATGGCGTAACGACTGCCATAACATGACAGCCCGCACCAAGGGTTTAGCGTGCCTTGCGAAGCACGGAAGCGCTCAGAAAAATGCCACTTGTGGTAGTCACGGGGCGGTCACACATCCCGCACCTGACCGCGCCTGTTGTTGCTGAACCCGGGTGATTGATTCCAATCACTCGGTTCCACTAGGTCACGAGCGCTTCCGAGACGGAGCATTGTGACACAAGAACTCTTTTGCCGGAAATTGGTTTCAGGGTGTCGTTTTTCACAAAAAGAAAAGGTGTTCGCTGTTTTTTCTCAACCCTTCAAAAGGACCCTCCCCCTAATAATTTAAAGAAACGCGACACAGTCAAATCTCGAACGCCAAGTTCGAAATTCTCTACTACCCTCACTCTTTCCGCCAACAAACCACCTTAAAACCCCGCTCTCACCTTACTGATTGCGCGGAATCCTAACGGTTTGAAAGAGGTTTTCTAAAGCAGGTCCGAGCAAAGGTCACCCCTGTAACTTGTAATTACAGGACTTTGTTAATTAATAGGAGCCCGAGGCTCGCTCAGGGATTCATCACAGGAAACTTCGGACAGATATCAAATGTTGGAAAAATTGCTCTGAGAAAAAGTTAATTTGTGGTAAAACTGCTAAAAGATGTCACTAAATTACTTTTTTCAGGCAGCCTATATACCTAAGTGGTAATGTAGGCCACAGGCCTTCTCTCAGACAGAGAAAGGGACTTAACTACCACGCGAGACCACCGCGGCTTAATCAAGACATCAAGCACTAGTATCCGGACACCTTAAGACTTACAGGTTTCTTCATGTTTTCCTTCACACGCTAGCACTTAAAATAATATACTTAGGTCTTTTATAAACCTAGATTTAATTTATGCAATGTTTAGTGGCAACTACGACCAACACGACTTTAGAGTATCATCATCATTATCATCAACCCATTATGTCCCCACCGAGGGGCACGGATCTCTTCCCTGAGGAAGGTATTAGCCATACTCGACCACGGGGGCCAAGTCCGATTGATGGAGGCTTGCAAGACTAGTGGCTGGTCTTACTGTCAGAAGTTTTCAAGCCGCCCTAAGGCCTCTGACTTGGCTTAACGACTGGCATCTATCGACGGCAGCGGGCACCAACTGCTTAACGTGCCTTGCAAAGCACGGAACAGCTCGGAAAAATGCCACTAGCGTCAGTCATAGACGGTTTTACCCATCCTGCTGAACTGAACGCGCCATGTGTATCTTCGTGATCGTTTAAGATCACTCGGGCAGCACTACGAGCCGTATGTATTAAATTATCGACGTACATTTGTGAAGTTTTAGCAGCAACTCAGTTTTAAAACTTTCTTAATACAGTTGCTCAAAAAGTGGCGTATTGTATTGGCGTATTGGCGTACGTATAGCGTGCGGGATGTGGGCTATTACACACTCGTGCTTTTTTTTACCTTTCCCGCACTCGTGCGTTTTCTTTCCTAACTGTCAAAATAGTGTCTATTAAAATGAAAAACCAACCATGAAATTTTTACTAAAAAAAATCATAGAAGTTTTTATGAGCTACTAATTTGTTTCAATATCAGATTTAATGATTTCATTGAATGAGTTAAGTTAGGTTTCATTTCATTTCATCTCATAAAATTTCATTTTCATTTCATATCAATAAAAAATTCTACTGAAGACTCGGCTGTATGGGCATAGTTCCCTTTGCCTGCTAGAATGGGTGAAGAAAAAAAATCTCTGCTTGTATTTTTTTACGGTTGGCGCCATTTTCCAAATAATTTTTCTTTAGTAAATTGCTTATTTTTTCGCAACTGTATTAAAAATAGTCGTTCAGTACACGTGCGGAACCGTCATGGCAACTTGTTCCGACTGTCAACCCTCGCCTTCGGCTGCGCCTCGGCTCGGGTAGACATTTGTCGGAACTCTTTGCAATGACAGCCTTTCCGCACTTGTAATGAAATATACTATTCTAGTAAAGTCGCTTCGCATGCCACACGTTGATAAACTGTATCTAGAACTACATTCTTGTTTTATTACAACGATAGTTGTGGCGTATGACCTCACCTTCCTGCGATGCAGGAAGAGACCCGTGCCCCAGCAGTAGGGGCATACAAGGGTTGATAACGACGATATACCATAACATCATATTCAATAAAATGTTAAGGCGTTTCGGGGCGCTAACTAGCGTCACCAATGGAAAAAAATCATAACTTGTTACCTACCTACCTACCTACCTATAATACGTTTTTATCTAAAAGTGAATAACAATTTTTAGAATTTACAATAAAAAGTACCCAGAACCGGCGTGCGTGCATGCAACGACTTATGAACGTTGATGAAGCGCAGGTGCTCTGTCAGGATCGTGGCAAGTGGCAGTCCCTGGTCTCTGCCTACCCCTCTGGGATACAGGCGTGAAGTTATGTATGTATGTATAATTTACAATCTAGAACCTAGAATCAACAATTACGGCCGTTATTCACTTTCCGCCAAGAACTAGTGCCAAACTAATTAGTCCAATAGTATAAATGGGCGAAAATTACAAGTCCTACTCGCGAGTGAATGTGGGCAGAGTGTGACCACACACTACCGGGCTGGGAACAATACAATCGTCGCAGACCGCGAAATGTCTCCGACCAACTACACATTATTATAATGCTGCATAATTTGAAAGTTATTCAAATTCTACCACGGGCAGCTACGGCTCCTAACTAATCGTTTGACGAGGCAGGGTTGCCAACCACTCTTAATTGAATTAATTAAATAATTTTCAGATTGCAGCCGTTGTTCCCAATGGAGGTGACTGTTCTAAGCATCCAGACTTAGGCCAGTCGTGTAAAGGTACTTTTCACCTGGGGAATATTATTAATTCGTGTTATGGTAACGAAGTATCAGATACATGGAAATACATCCTGTCTGAGGTCGATGTGACTAATCAGGTATGGCGGCCTCAAGAGCAAACCTCAGGGCCCTAATAGTCTTGAAACTTTTTTAAGTCGCGGTCGATTTTGATCGAATCAATATCGCTAAAGATCGAATGAATCGAGTTTGAAGGAACTTCAAACTCGATTCGAAACAGAATGAGAGATACCATGTGACGAGATTTTTTTTGTGTTTCAAGGTCTCAAAAGAGTAAGGAATTATTGTCAACCCTACAAAGATCGAATGGAAGACCTCGACAGCTATGACAGCCCGAACTATGAGAAAACAGCAGAGATTTTCTAGAGCACGTTACGCAATGATTCCCGTGGACCTACTTCGAAACAATTTTAAATCCAATTCGAAGATCGAATTAATCGAACCTTAACAATCTCCGTGAGTTTATGTAATGTATGGAAAATTTTCACCTTCAACAGGCGGGACTTAATTGTGACCTGCCACAAAATCTTTCTAAATCGAATTCGACTTAGATCGAATCGAGATCGATTGAAACGAATTGATCTGATTTTTATGAGCCCTTTTTAGCACCAATTCAAAAAGCACTTCATAGCATTTCACACTCCAAAAATACAGGGACACGTCTGTCAAATTTTACTCAGCGCGATTAATTTTGACAGCCAAATTCCGGTTCATCTATGGCCACGCTTGTAAATTTGTGCCCCTACAAAGATCGAATGGAAGACCTCGACAGCTATGACAGCCCGAACTATGAGAAAACAGCAGAGATTTTCTAGAGCACGTTACGCAATGATTCCCGTGGACCTACTTCGAAACAATTTTAAATCCAATTCGAAGATCGAATTAATCGAACCTTAACAATCTCCGTGAGTTTATGTAATGTATGGAAAATTTTCACCTTCAACAGGCGGGACTTAATTGTGACCTGCCACAAAATCTTTCTAAATCGAATTCGACTTAGATCGAATCGAGATCGATTGAAACGAATTGATCTGATTTTTATGAGCCCTTTTCAGCACAAATTTACAAGCGTGGCCATAGATGAACCGGAATTTGGCTGTCAAAATTAATCGCGCTGAGTAAAATTTGACAGACGTGTCCCTGTATTTTTGGAGTGTGAAATGCTATGAAGTGCTTTTTGAATTGGTGCTAAAACGGCTCGTTCCGTCCAAACCGAATGAAAGCTCTCAAGTGTTTAGTTTCAAAGTGTTTCTGGTTATGCAACCAGAAAAAGATAAGAGCAAGTAAATGTTGACAACCCTACTTTGGGGACTACGACTGCTGTGGCGGCACCAACTATGCGGCAACAGCAGACACTTTCTGGAACACCTGAGGCAATAATTCCCGTGGAAACACCCGCTGACAGCTTAACGGGTCTGAACAGACATCCGAAGAGTGTGGACTTACACACATACACAGCTGAATAGTGGGTTTTTTACACAGAGTTCTAAATTCTTACTAAGACTAACCTTTCTACTTGCTCAATATGCCAAAAATCATTCGAAATTGTTTAAATATTTGCCCTCTGTCCTACTTATGTCATGGAGAACATATAAAAAAATAACATTACTTCTTTTCTTTTAGTATAGAAAAGATGCAAATCAAAAAAAAAAGTTTGTTGTTTTATAACTATGTGACTATATAATTTAGAAAAAAAGCATCTACGGTGCCGAGTTTATAAGACTCACCGTCACCGAACGACTGGAGTCGTGTAACCGATTCAGCATCCCCTCCCGTTTAAGCGTCACCCACTTGAGCCGAGTATAAACGTAACCGAGGAATCACTATTCAGCATCCTTGACCGACTGAAGCCGAGTATATTAGATCCAAAGTCATCGACCAACTGGGGTCGAGTATATCCGTCACCGACCCGAGCGCGACGGCTCTCATTTGTTCACTGTCTAGAAAAAGAGCGCCTAAAGAAGGTTTCACTTCAAATTGTAGTATTGTAATTGTAGTTTCATGGTCCACCGCTCACACTTTACAGGCTACATTTTTTTAAAACCTATTTAGAGGCTAAAAATTCCACCTATGCCGGGATTCGAACCCGCGACCTCTGGCTATACGAGCCAGCACTCTTCCAACTGAGGTAATGGGCGACTCACCGGCATCAGTGAAATTTCGAACCTCTTTACAATACTCCCTGTATTACGTACAGGCAGCGACATCTGGCTGAAGTAATTTGCATCACTTGCAGCCCCGAGGACCTACTTTGCAGTTAGGTTTTTTACATCGGTATGATATCGCTGTACCCACATGATTATATTCTTTTTAATGCACTAACCCGTGCTAAGGACAATTTTAAAAACCTAGGCTACATTTGCTAAGTTAAAGTCGCTACGTATAATAATAATTATTATTCTTTTAGCTCATGCCATCACAAACGCTGAACCCAACACCTCAGAGCCTTCGTGAGTGACGCAATCACGAAATTCGCAAAACAAATAATACTGGAGGATTCCCGAAAACTAATGGAGGTAGAGTATTCCATTTCCACTTGGAAATTCGGGCGGAATCTGCATAAGATGAGACGGATGACTGTCGACTTGCGTCACTGAGTAGGTAGGGCTTCACACAGAAGGTCTACTTTGAAAGTCAAGTCAATACAATTTTATTTCAACGTAGAGAATCAAACATATTTTAAACTTTCGCGACTTGTACACATAGTTAGAACATTTTCGGGGCTTAACCGCAATGTAACGTCGTCGAAACGTCGAGGTAAAATAGCAATAAATTACTACGCGATTAAGACCCGAAAATATTCTAACTATGTAGAGAATCTAAATTCTGTTTATTGAATGTCAATGCGCAATGTGAAATGTAAGCAGCTGCCTTCAGGCCGTTGTATATGTGTGTGAGTCACTGACTAAGAAGAAGAGCTCTTCTTCTTAGTCAGTACGCTCTTGACAGAGCACTAGGGAGCCGATTCTAGCGAAAGCGTAGACGCAAAATATTCGACGGCTTAGACATTTGTCGCCTAAAAATAACAAAAGATAACTCGACAGAGTCATTAGACATTTGTTTTCTCATTCGAATTCTGTCTAGCATGGCGTTCAGAATACAGATTTTGGCTGTCGCTCGACTTTTCATGTAGAATTCAGATCATATTCGCCTTAATAGTCGTATACGAATTATTTGCTAATGAAGTGAGAATTGGCTCTATGCAGAAGTTTTATTGTATGTCAATGCAACGTGGCTCACGATGTCAGATGAATGAGAGCTCTTAGTCTACATTAAGGAATGGCATGCCTATATGTCTGGCAGTGGACGAGTATGGGCTGATTGAATGGCCGATTCAAACGTGGTTATACTGAAGAAATCTTTGATATAGAAATTCTTAATTCCTGTACCCGAAACCTGCGTGCGTTAATGCCATGACTAATTAATGTTGATAAAGCGAAAGAGATCTGTCAGGATCGTGGCAAGTAGCAGACCCTGGTCTCTGTATACTCTGTATAGTTTATGTTACGTAATTCCTCTAACAATATTAAGAAGCAGAGTGTAGCTACCAAGTACCTACTGCACCAGTACGTCAGCCGTTCGCGATATCATAATTCGCGACTGGAGGAAACTCACGCGGCGCACTAGCTTATATTTATGTGCCCCCTGCACACTGCGTCCCGCAAGATTTCCCCCGCGCGCGCCCGCGGACTATTCTCTTCTGTGATTGGCTTATTATTCTGTTCTTCCTATTGGTGTATATTATTTTAATTTTATTTGATTGGTTATCTAGTTTTTAAGTTCCTATAAATATCGCTTGTAAATAAATTTCCACACTCATTCTATTCTGTCTTCCATGCAACGCACTACTGGTCTTTTCATTCATAACCGGACTCGAACCTCAACCTACCGTAGTCAATATCGTTAAAAGAGAAATTGAAAAAAAAACACGAATTTCAACAGCGAGCATGATTTCAAGCTGTCAAGTACGTGGAATCCAGTGCTAAGTAAATACAAATCACGCGCCTTATCAGCGGACCTGTCCTTAAGCGTAGTGAGTGTTGTGTGTCGGCTAGCTGCGAAAAACTGGAAAAACATTACAGTTGCTGAGGTCTCAACCCGAGACCACGGCAACTGTAACGCTGCCAAAACGTCGGGAAATAAGTTAATTACGTTTTACCTAATAAATAATCGCGATTAGACCCGTTTACTATATAACTGTATATAAGTATCACGAATCCCTAAGAGATACTAACCATAGTTACTTGGACCACAACAGCTCCTTCTGTTCTGGTTATACCGCGCTCACGTCGCAACGGGAAACGTTCCAGAATCTAATTTAAAACGAAAACTTACACACGCTAGTTAGAGCTGGCTGCTTGGAGGCACCGGATAAAGACTCCTGATATGGGAGTCAAATGGCCTAGACTCCAGGCGAAGACAACTGGGACGATCGCTATCTTTCTTTCGAGCTCACATATGACACCTTAAAGGCAAAACGAGTGCAATGTGCCGGGAAAAATATGGGAAGAAATGTCGGGACGAGAGGAGGCTTATCTTCGTCTACTTGTAGGTAGACAGTCCACTGTCTACATGCATGTAGACAGTCTACCCACTGGGCCAGATATAAAATTATAAATTAAGGCTCGTGATCACGCTGAATAAGATTCGATATCAACCCTTGTATGTGCCCGATGCTAAGGCACGGGTCTCTTCCTGCATCGCAGGAAGGTGAATAAGAGGACTTGAGAAAGATGGTCAGAGTGGAGATTTTTTCACCGCTGCCCTTTTCTCCACTACACTACGGCCCGAAGGCAGTGGCTTTCACTTTTATGTTACATTGTCCTTTGACATTCAGCAAATAGAATGTAAATTCTTTACGTTAAAATAAATTGAATTGTTAGTTCTTACTTAGCCACCGGTGACCAAGTCCGGGTTGGTGGAGGATTGTCTTACAATCCTTACGACAGTTTTAAAATTTTATTACATTATAGGTCCGATGGCCGATGGTCAAGTTTCGGATCATAGGCTAATAACCCGAAACTTGTGTATTTGATGTCAACCTAAATAGCTAATGACTCGAAATTTGATGTCAACTCTTGTATGTTCCCATTGCTGGGGCACGGGTCTCTTCCTGCATCACAGGTTAGGTCATAATCCACCACAGGGGCCAAAACCGGGTTGGTGGAGGATTGCGAGACAGTGGCGGGCCTTACTGTCAGAAGTTATCAAGCCGCCCATAAGGCCTCTGACATGGCTTAGCGACTGTCATTACATGACAGCCGACACTAACGGCTTAACCTGCCTTGCGAAGCACGTAAGCGATCGGGATCGGGGTCGAACCCGGGATCTTCGGTTTGACCGAGGCTGTATTAAAATTCGCCAGGGAAAAACAAACAAAAAATATTTACAAAGATTCAGTAAAATTGACGGCCAATTGAAAATTACTTTAAGAAATTTTCTCCAGACATCCAGACAACCAATTATGGGTTGTGACAGAATAGATCACGTTTATAAAAATATCGAGCGAGATAAATGTGACTCAACGGCGATGTTTACTTGAAAAACCACAGTCCTACACCAAAAACTATTGATTAACTAGCTGCGCCCCGCGGTGTTTCCTGTGGTTTATCGATCTTCCCATGGGAATGCACATTTTCGCGGAGTAAAACGTAGCCTGTGTGTTAATCCAGGGTGTCAGCTAACTCCATACTAAATTTTATTAAAATCCCTTCAGCCGTTTAGACGTGAAGGTGTAACAAACATAAATAAATAAATAGGTTTTTTAAATAGGTTTTTAAAAATGTAACAAACATACACACTCTCAAACTTTCGACTTAATAATATTAGTGTGATACGAAAAAATCATAATTTTCTAGCGTAAAATTATAGCGGTAATAGCAGAGCAGTAGAATGCTGGCCTCTTGTTCTGGAGGTCGTGCATTTGAATCTCGGCGTAAGTACCAAACGACTTTGTTTCCTCAGGTTTCGTAAATTTATGAATTATTAGTAGCTCGGCGTAAGTACGTTTGGTACTTACGCCGAGATTCAAATGCACGACCTCCAGAACAAGAGGCCAGCATTCTACTGCTCTGCTATTACCGCTATGATTTTACGCTGTGAAGGAAAACATCGTGAGGAACCCTGAGTGCCTGAGGTGTTTACATACCTCGCTTTAAATTGCAAATCCGTTGCAAATGGGCACGCGTGGTAATTAGGCCCGTAATCTCTCTCTCTCCGAGAGAAAGCCTGTGCCATTCAGTGGGCCGAATATAAGCTGCATCCTATACAATATTTTTTTCACTTTCCTCCACTGTATGTAAATTTATCAGTTTCCTTATTACTTGGACAAAAAGTATAATGAAAACCAAGCTCCGCAGAAGATTGTAAACAGGAAAGCCATAACAGGTAGACACAACCACGAATGCAGCTCACAACCAGCGACAATAATTGGCATTGGCAACGGAAAAGCTAATCCAAACTCCGACAAACATATTAGAATTTAATACGACAAACTCCCGGGCTTCGGGGCACAAACTAAGGAGATAGAAGACGCACTCAATGCACATCATTACCTTAATGTCCCACCATGATTTACCTCCACCTTTCCCTGTCACCCATTGGTTGTCGAGAAAATAATTAATCTATTAATTTATCGCTATTTTTGCGCAAAACAATAACATTTACATACATGCACACGTTGCTTCCCCATTGGCCCTACACTAAGATACCCTGTGTCGTGGGAAACCGAAACAACGATATCAAAAGCATGTAAACATCCAAGACCTGGGGTTATTTTTAATTCCCAGTCGGGTGGAGTCCCGGCTGGGAATTCGGAACCTCTTGCATGGCGGTAGATGTGCTACCGCTATGCCCCACAGATATCGTAAAATAATGATCGCTAGGCGGTTGACGGTTTAATGGTCAAGGTTTGACGGTTAGATTACTTTATCGGGGGGCGGGGCTAAATACGATGTGTTTTTGCGGTGACCATGTGCGCCCTCCTCGGCCTCGAGGGGGGTCGCTCCCGATGTGGGTTTAGGGGTCTTTAGGACCAAAACCAGTCCCAAGGTGGTGTTTAGTGGGTAGGCGCACTTCTTGTGAGTCCCACATTGGCAGCACGGCCGGGTCCGTGCTGTTATGCATGAGCATTCACCACCTCCCTCCCCCGTGTCCTCCGGAGGGTGCCCTTTATAGGGTTAAAAAAAAAAAGCGGTGACCGTCATTTGTGAGCCTGAGGATGCCTCGTGTTGGAGGCGAAACGCGTCGCGTATATTCTCACATAAGTATTGGTGTCGGTGGTAGTGTGTTCGTGTCTTGCTTCTGCTTGAAAAAGTGGGAGGGAGGGCGGTGCATTAAGTGACCGCATGGTGCTTGTGGGACGTTTGGCGGAATTAAGCAAAGTATTATTTACATTTTATTGCTATTATGGATTTCTGTAAGCGGTGGTAGCTCAGTGGGTAGAACCATTGACTGGCAAGCGAGAGCCCCAGGTTCGATCCCGAGTGCGGGCATGTACCAATGACTTTGTTTAATTTCAAAGTTACGTACATTTGCGAATTTGTAGTCGCAATACCACACGCTAACGGTGAAGGAAAACATCGTGAGGAAACCCGCGGCTTGGTTGGCTCCATACGTATTGACTAGTCTTTCCTGTGGGCTAGGCCGACTAAGCTGTCAGGATGGTATAGGTGCTGGGCAAGCCTAAAAACCATCTATAAAAAACCATGTCCCAGGCACTACAGCGTCGGAGTGGTCCCTTCAACCATCTTGTGTGAGTGAGGATGCCGCTGGACGCTGTATAGATCATCTCATTAAGTAGATGCAAAAAGGCCAAATTATGGATTTCTGCAAAGTAACGCCTGATTCCATACAACAGTATTAACCCCGCCTGAAGTACAATAATTTACTTGGTGCAATAAAGAATTTTAATAATAATCATGTCGTGTTTTTGGTCCTGTTACAACAGGATAAGTTAGGCGTAAAAATAACCTTATATACACAAGTGACTAAGGTAAATTAACACATCCCTTACAAATGCTTAATGATTCGCTATGATCATACACATTTATATAATGATCACGGCAGAAAAAACTGTTTTCAGGTTTGCGTTAGTTTTGTTTGCAATCCAATGGTCGGAACAATTGTATAAAAATTCCTTTATATTTCTTCCTCTTCCTACGCCTCTCCACTAATGGAATTTGGCCTTCAGTTCTCCAAATTTATCTTTATTCCTTGCCAAGCGAACCATATCTTCGACGCTGGCTACACCCACTACGTCCTAAATATACCGTTAGCGTTTCAATTTCAGTCAGAACGAAGGATTTGAAATGAAATGCATCTCGTTCGGTCTTCTGTCTCCTTCTATCTGGTGAGAGCTCCAAACAACCGAGCGAGTTCGGGCAACTGTGAAATCGTACACTAGACACATTTGAAATCGGGTATAGGTGCCAGAAACAGCGTTTCATAAGCGGAAAATACGCCGAGTTCAAATTTTTTAAAGTCGAACTGTACAGACCTTTCGAGACTCCAAAATTTAACAAATGTACTATTTATATATTTAAAGACTTCGTCAAATGATTGTTTTGTGCAAGATTGAGCAGTGGATGTGGATGGGAGAATAAAAAGGCAGTTGCTCAGAAACACGAGAAAATTGACTGACGTAGCCAGCGTGTAAGAAAGGCGACAAGAAAGAAATTAAAAAAAATTTAGAAAGCTGATGCTCAATCTCCATTAGTGAAGAGGCACAGGAAGAAGAAGATTTTTACATAAGCCGAGAACCATTTATCAATCCTGTGGCAAGTTTTCGTAGTTTGCCCACTATTTACATTACTTCTACATCGCGCCAGCAAAATTTTTAAAGTTAATATAAATACTACACAGCTTTCTTCGCTTCAGTAGTGCCGTCTCGGACTGTCACCCGCTTTACTTGAAGCATCGTTCCTCTTAACTGCTAAGTCCTGACCTTGAAAATAACTATGGAAACCCAATGTTCATTTCAAGGTTTAGGACTAAGGAGGTTTATTTCAAAGACTTAGGAGGATAACATATATGTTGTGGTTTGTTTGTAGTTATAACCTGCGGCCTCGATCAGGGATAGAGATAAATTAAAGATCTGCACTCGAACAGTGATTGCGAGGCCTCCCATCTCAGCCCTACTATCTTCGAACCTAATATCACTTATCGAAGTCGAGTTGTTATTAGATGACCCCTATTTATTCCTCTCAAGTTGCCACGAGAGGCTCCGCAGTTCAGTACGACGGGTGATGGTCCTCAAACCATAATTCTTCGTCCACTCGTACACAAACGCCCAATCTGTGGCAGCCAATGGCACAGTTTTAAGGGCCAGCGCACACGGGGCTCCGGATAAATCATGGAGACGGCGCCCGTACGTGACCGGGGGCCTAAGGCTTCGTTGGCCACTCATCATTTGTCGATGGTGCTCCATACCAACAGGCTTACATAGGAGGTCCTGTTACATGAGGGCTATTTAAGGGTGGAGCTTTGACGTTTAGAAGGGGTTATAAAAACCAATCGAAATATGTAGTCAGTATTAATACTGACTACATATTCTAACACTTTTATTCACTTTGAATCAGTAAGAGCCTTTTCTTCCTGGTCCCTTCCTGCAGTACAGGAAGAGACCCGTGTCCCAGCAGAGGTGACATTCAAGGGATCGAATCGGATTCTGCATGGTGCAAAATAGTCTCTGTTATTGTATCATACTAACAAATAACAGTTGTGTGAAATACGCCACCTCTACTCCAGGGCTTTAGCGGCTGCAGAAGAACATTGCATTGGAATTGGTACAGCACAGGAATAGCATCGAATAATAAGCGCACAAATATTCAAATACGACTGGGGTAACGAGCTGCGTACACGAGGGTAAGCCAACCCGGTTTGTCGTAGATTATTGTCGCAGATTGATACATAACTTTAAGCCATCATTGCCGTTGTGGATACGTTTCGAAGAGAATAACGATAGAGAGTGATGATTATACGACATTTAAATCGAGTGAGTCCCTTAGCCAAAATGCTTACAAAAATAATTACAGCTGTAGATCAGAGATCAAAAAATTCTTAGTGTAAGAGGAACAGGGGGTAATTCTGTTAAGATATAAAATAACATAACATAACATTTACATACAGGCACATACATTGCTTCTGGCCCCACACTAGGATACCCTGTGTCGTGGGAACCAGAAACAACGACATCACAAACATGTAAACATCCAAGACCTGGACTTTTTTTTTTGTTTCCAGCCGGGATTCGAACCCGGGACCTCTTGCATGGTAGGCAGACGCGCTACCGCTACGCCACAGAGGTCGTCAAATGAAAAGGTCTTATTCAAAGTAGCGCAGAAACTGCGGCTTAATGAACGTTACAATTCAAACTAGTTGTCCATTTCAAAATCAAGATAATGGATAGGTTTAGAAGACCATAGGAACATCACTTTGACAGACGTGTTCAATACATTAACAAATAATTGACGCTTTATTACTAATACCTAGTTTTCGAACTTTTTAATTGACGCTTTATTACTAATACCTAGTTTTCGAACTTTTTAATTGACTTCAAAGTCGCGCCCTATCAAAAATTTATTTCAACGTAACGAATTCTCATTCTGTTTGCTGAATGTCGATGTACAACGTTAGCCGCTGCGTTGTCGTTCTTCTCTTTCACACGTATCCACAATGAGAGTGACGGCTAACACTTCCGTATCAACGTCTTAACAACATCCAGGACCAGTTTAAATGCCGAAATTGTTGTTAACCCGTTGAATTAGGCCCGCGTTTTACTGCGCTTTAAACGGGTTTGTAAAAAAAGGGGTTCGAAAAGGGCAAATACAACTTAATTAACCCCATTGCGTGCAAGTGTTTATCGGCGGGCCGGCCGTTATTGCCGCTTAATAAATCCGGCTCGAAGGACCAATAAAAATGGCCGCGACAAAAAGGCGCGAAAACTCGCCAAAAGACGCAGTTTTGCCGTAAAAGTGCAGCCGCCAATTTCACGCGGATTATTATGGATGATTTTTTGTGCTTTGTTTTAGCTTCAAAATGCACTGAAATATGTTAAATGAATTTGCGGGAAACTAAGTGAAGATGTCGCTTGTACGTTACCTAGTCACGGCTAAAACAGCTGAATGGATTTGAGAGTGAATTGGCACTTTGAGAAAGTTTCTTACGATGTTTTCCTTTATAGTTAGCTCGTGATGCTGTTACATACTAAATTAAAAAAAAATTCATCATTACAAATAATATTTAATTCAGTCTTTGTCTGAGGCTTCAGTTAAGAAATTTAACTTTTTAAATACCTATACGATTTTTATTTTTAATGCACTAACCCGTACGAAATACAGAGAATAGTGTAAAGAGGTTCGAAATTTCACTGATGCCGGTGAGTCGCCCATTAGCTCAGTTGGAAAGAGCGCTGGCACGGATAGCCAGAGGTCGCGGGTTCGAATCCCGGCATGAAAAATTCCCACCCATGCCGGGATTCGAACCCGCGACCTCTGGCTATCCGTGCCAGCGGTCTTTCAACTGAGCCAATGGGCGACTCACCGGCATCAGTGAAATTTCGAATCTCTTACAATATTCTCTGTATTACGTACAGGCAGCGACATCTGGCGGAAGTAATTTGCATCACTTGCAGCCCGGAGTACCTATTTTGCAGTTAGGTTTTACACCGGCCTCTAAATAGGTTTTTAAATTGTCCTTAGCACGGGTTAGTGCATAAAAAAATTGTTTTATGTTATTGTTTATTAATTAAAGCGTAGCTAAGCAATTACGTGCATAACTATAGGTACGTGCTAGTACACTGGGAATGGAACCGAATGGAGTAACACCCTGTACGAAATCGGTCCAAACCAAAAACTCCAGCGCGGAGCCGACAGCGCGGCAATATAACTCAGCGTTAACGCCGATGGTTTCATAGCAATTTATTAATCCCATAACAATCACGGAGACGCATTGTTCAGCAATACAAACGCCGAGGATATTTCTTGCTATTGAATGGCGCAGTACAGTCGGGGACGGAAGTGGTAAGGAAAGACGGCCGTGTACCGCATTTTAACATGAAGTGGAGTTTTTTTTTTCATATTATAAAAATTTATCACTCTTTTTTGTGTTTCTGTTCAAATGATTATTCGTTTTTGTTTGCCGAGAGAAAGATGAGAGAGACAGAGAGAGAGAAAGAGGGTGAGAAGGAGAAATATAGTAAAACGGATTTGCCTTTTATCTAATAAATAATCGCGATTAGATGCGTTTAATATACAACTATGTATTAGCAACGCGATTCATTAAGAAGTGGCCCTGATAATATAATCAATGTTAAAAACATTTTACACGGAGTGTTTTGGGTCCGTGAAACTTATGGGGAACGTGTACCAATTAACATAACATAACATCTAAATACAGGCACATGCATTGCTTCTGGCCCCACACTAGGATACCCTGTGTCGTGGAAACCAGAAACAAAGACGTCACAAACATGTGAACATCCAAGACCTGGGTTTTTTTTTTGTTCCCAGCCGGGATTCGAACCCGAGACCTTTTGCATGGTAGGTACTCGTAGATGCGCTACCGCAACGCCACAGAAGTCGTCAAACAATCTTTAAACATTCAATACAAACATTTGTTTATTATTACACTAACTGAAATTGTATTAAAAAGATATCAGCAGTTCCATATCAAGTGTTGATATTTTTACTGGTGAGTAGAAAACAAATTATATTATTAGATTATAGCTAAAAATGCACTTACGTGAAATGTCTATTAAGATTTTTTTTCAATACTCTGTGTGACTCTTTGGATCACTGATCTGATAAGAAGTATGTGATTTCTATCAAAGTACTATGCAACAAGGCTTGAATATGAACAAATAAAAACATAAGTAGCATTAAGTCACCTTGATGTTACTAACAGTATATGGCCATTGTCTGAAATAAATACAAGACAATTTAAGAAGATCATAGCATTAAAAAGTTAAAATTTCTTTGCTAAATGCCGCCAAAAATCCCACAAGCACCATGCGGTTAGCTTATGCGCCGCCAATTAGTGCTATTATGGATTTCCGCAAAGTAACGCCTGATTCTATACAACATAAGAAGATCATGTTAAAAAGATAGAAATGAAAATGTTTTATTCAAAGTAGCGCATAAACTGCGGCTTAATGAACGTTACAAATCAAACAAGGTGTCCATTCAAAAATCTAAATCATTTTGGAGAAAAAATGAACAAAAAAACTCCAAAAGTATACGTTTTAAACCTGGTCGGACTCTTTTAAACAAAAACTCAAGTAATTCATTGCGGAAGTAAGTTAAGAATGAGATTTTCATGTTACATTTCTCTCAAAGGCAATTTCTGAATTAAGAATTTCACCATGTAAATACTTAAGTAACGTTCTGTCACGTTTTTTTTAATAAGAAATTTGAAGAGACTACAAATAACCTATTAATAATAAGACTTTTGCTATCGCCTGTACCGGCTACCTACCAATAATAACTTCATTCTCCCCAGGGTTTTTAAAGAAAACATAGCTTGGAGTTCGTTTGTTATTGTTTTCCGTTAATAGACTTATCGGCGACTAGCGTTCGCTCTCTGCTTTGCTTCAGAGACTTTTTCTGGACTAACGCTTCAGGAAATTGTACTGTATAAGGTACGAGCGGAAGAAATGAAATGAAAAATGTTTCATAATTAACTTTTGTAATTTTTGCCGAGGGTAGTAAACTAACCGTTAATGCTTTCTAAAAGACGCCCGTCACCTCAGTCATCCGGGACCACGGCACCTGAATAAGTGCCGAAACGTTGGAAAATGGTAAAAATGTAATAAACGAGCATAAATCCGTATAAAAACAGTTTTAATCATGAAAAATGTTTACTGAGCAGAAAAAAACATAACAGTGTATAAAAAAAACTCTGAACGACTAACTAAATGAAATTGTATCTTGGGGCACATTGCTTCATTCGGGGTGAACTTAAATATATCAAAACATAGTAATTGTTTCGTAATAAAATAAAAATTAAATTTTGGAAGAGATAGAAGGGAAGAGACCCGTGCCCTTTGGTGGGGACACAATAGGTTATATAAATACAAAGAACGGGCGGTTATAGCGGAGCGATAGAATAGCGGCTTCTCGACGGAGAGGTCGTGGATTCGAATCCCGGCATGTATCAACGATTTGTTTTTTAGTTTAGGTACATTTGTGAAGTTACAGTAGCAATACCACTAGCTAAATTTGAAGGAAAACACCGTGAGGAAACCTGAGCGTATGAGATGTTGAACCGTGTTCACCTGAGGTAAAGCGCTTGAAATTGCCAAACCGCTTTGGGCACGCGTGGTGACTAAGCCCGTATCTCTTTCTGAGAGGCCTGTGCCCTGCAGTGGGACGTATGTGGACTACATAAAAAAAGAGTGAAGTGAGGCGTCAGTTAAGTTTGAATTTGGCCAAATTCCAAAGTGGTTTTTGACGTTTACGCTTGCCGCCGTTTTAGAGACGGGTTCCCTTCTATCACTAATTCGTAAACGATGGGTAAACAATGCAGTCATTAAACTCTGGGGCTCTTACTAATAAACACCGTATAAGCCTGGTATAGTTACACAGCGTTTTGTTCACGTCATTTGAATGTAATTTTCAGTTGGAAGAAAAGAGACAAAACACTGCATAGTTATACAATACTTACACCAAGTTTATTAGTACGGCTGTAGAACAGTGTCAATACATCATCTATAAAACCATGTCCCAGGCACTACAGCGTCGGAGTGGTCCCTTCGCCCATCTAGTGTGAGTGAAGATGCCACTGGACGCTGTATAAATCATCTCATTAAGTAGATGCAAAAAGGCCAATATTATTATTATATAGAACAGTGTAACAATACTGAAGGCGGGAAATATTACCAACAGCGTTGTCGGTAATGTTTGTGAGTTGGGAATTCACTGTAAATTTTGGTTAGTTCTTTAGATTTCTAAGAATCTTTGACTAAAGGTTTGTTTTAAAAGAAATTAAATTAAAAATAGCAATCGCTGAAGTGCCAGTGGACTGGCCATATCTCGCTAAGAACCGACAACCGTTGGAGTAAACGTGTTCTTGAGTGGAGACCGCGACTCGGCAAACGTAGCGTAGCTCCGACCAGGTGGGATGACGATCTGTGAAAAACTGCAGGCAGCTGCTGGATGCGGCAAGCTGACAGGGCGCTATGTCCAGCAGTGGACTACATAATATAGCCTGACGAAGAAGAATAACTATCGCTAATGAGGCGAAGGTGATCTGTCAGGCTCGTGGGAAGTGCCTACCCCTCTGGAATACACGCGTGAGGTTAAGTTATATTGAAAAAAATCGGGAAATATTGTCAATGTGCCCGGAGTTTCGAAACTTCGCAGCGGTGTTAAGTTTTTCATTTGTTGTTTCAGTTTTGCAAAGGGGAAGATAAAAATTATTCGGAACCGGCGTGCGCGCATGCAACGACTTATGAACGTTAATGAAGCGAAGGTGGTCTGTCAGGATCGTGGCAAGTGGCAGTCCTTGGTCTCTGCCTACCCCTCTGGGATACAGACGTCAGGTCATGTTATGTTTCACTTTTTTTTTTATCTTTGAGAAATAATATCCTGTGCCCTTTTTTATAAAACTACAATTCATGGTTTACAATAACAGTTCGATAATGTACAATGCAAAATCGATTAATCCACAGATTAATAAATAGTGTATATTTATGAAATATGTATGAAATGTGGCCCTGGTGGTTTGTTAAGACTAATATTAATTTTTTTCTCTCTCTCTCTGAGAGACCCTGTAGGCTGGCTTATAGAAAACAAAAACTTTATTACCTACCTAAAACCATATTAAATGATCGTAGTCCTCGAACGTTTCAAAAACAACTTCATAAACACTGCTCAACTATAAGCTGCAGGAAATATGCCTTAATATGAAAACAAATGACGACACGCTCTTCCAATATACGTCATGTTATAAAACCCAAAGTCCTGCCATTCGTCTCATTCAAATACGAATTTGACTCTCCGACTAATGCAGTCTTGACGCATTTTACCAGCGCAGTTTGACCCGGCTCTCAAGGCAAAACCACCTCTAAGCCCTAGGGAGGACGGTCGGCCAAGGCGGCAGACTAAGGGCGGTCGGGTTTATGTCAGATTGTAGAGTAAAACATTTTTCAACTCTTATGTCCGGGATTTACGGCCAACTTTTTCCCGCCGAATAAAATGAAAATCGCCGCGAAATTCCGCTCTTGTATAGATTTTTGGTTGGTGTGCTTAGTTGCCCCTTGTTTTTTTAGACATGCCACACGATATCCAGACGTCTGTGAGGACCGTGGCAAGTGGCAACACTCTTCGCAATTTTCAAACAAATTAGCGAAATCTGCAAAATGGGAGTTTGGTGCAGTTTCTAAATCTGTGCACAATTCCTTCAAAACTGCACAGCACTTTCGCAGTATGCATAGTATACATTGTGTGTGTGTGTGTGTGTGTGTGTGTGTGTGTGTGTGTGTGTGTGTGTGTGTGTGTGTGTGAGGGTGTGTGTGTGTGTGTGAGGGTGTGTGTGTGTGTGTGAGGGTGTGTTCGTGTGTTCGTGTGTGTCGTGCGTGTGTGTGTATTTTGGTCAGCTGTCCTGTACTCAGTGTGACTGACTATTCAAGGCGCAATTCGGTTTTGCTAGGCATATAATAAGAGCCCATCTTTTGAGATAGCTTTGATCTTTGATCGCCTTTGTCGGATACGACGCTGAGGACATGCAAGTATACAATACGTGTGTGTGTGTGTGTGTGTGTGTCTATGTGTGATTGTGTTTGTACTTCGAACTGTAGAGTTAGTGGGCAGTGTTGATGCATTAAGTCGGCTGAAAGGAAACTGCTTACAAACCTGCCATTTTGCAGACGGCTTAGAGCGCAAATGCAGCCGTTTTGATTTGGCCCCAAGCCTCGAAGCCAAGCTTGAAGCACACGTAATTTCAAGTACTAAGAAATGCAAAACACCAACAGTACTCACGTAACCTCGCGCTGTATTCGCGGAAAAGTTACTTCCCTCTGCGATTGACATTTAGATCACTTCAAAGCGAGATTAAAAATGCCTCAGAGACTACATTTTCCTGGTAAAAATCGATGTTATCTCCAGAATTCTGCACGTTCTGTAGCAGAATCTAATAAAAGCGGCCATCCCAAGACATTACAGGCACGCAAAATACATCCAGAATGGCGTCATATAGTGCAGTGGCCAGTATAGTATATTTCATTACAAGTGCGGAAAGGCTGTCATTGCAAAGAGTTCCGACAAATGTCTACCCGAGCCGAGGCGCAGCCGAAGCGCTCGGAAAAATGCCACTAGCGGTAGTCGCGGGACGCTCACCCATCCCGTACCTGACCGCGCCTGTTGTTGCTTAACCAAGTGATTGATTCCAACCACTCGGTTCGCCTAGGCCACGAGCGCTTCGTATTGCGTAATAGTTGTACGAAATAGCAGTACTAATTACGTTACTTGTCCAATGTATAATCAGAGCCGGGATTGCTAAAAAATCATGCTTGATTTTGCCGACGCTACCGACCCCAAAAGATAGCTCTGAACTGGTTGCGACTAGCTTCCACTGGTTTACATTGGTTATGCTGCCTATACCGAGTTATAGCGAGATTTTAAAACAACGATTTTAAACGCGCTAATATACCGGCTGAGTTCCCGGTACATTCTTGTCCAGCAATGCGCCTCATAATTACCAATGGACCGTCCGACATAGATGTATTGAGCGAACATGTTTGGGCCCTTTCCGGCCCTCTAATCCATTACTTTACTTTTGCCCGAGTTACTTTATTTATTTGCGACAGCAGATTGATGCTTTGGCTCGATAAATGTTGGTGGAATTAATTCTACGGCTCCAGAATCTACGTTTAAGCGTTCTTCTTAAAGTGCCTCACTATTACTTTAGGTTGGTAGTCAGCTCTTTACAACGCTTTCTGTTCAGTGCAACTCTCCACACATCTTGAGCGTCCTTAGCACCTGTCCACTTTTTGATGTTTCACAACCATGACATACTTCCTTTCCCGGCCTTCTGTGTACTTCCATCTTGCGTATCATAATGAACTGCAACAACTGATGTCTCTTGCTTCGTAACACATGAACTAAAGAGGCTACTTTTCGCTGCTTGTTTTGACATGCTTGCTTGCTGTGGTCTTTATCACTTTATTTAAATTATAAAAAATGTGGAGTGGGTTTTGACAATCGTCATCATCATCATCATCAATAACATCATCATCATCAGCAGCAGCAGCAGCCATTCGACGCTCACTGCAGGATATGTCCTCCCTTATGGTTTTCCGAACTTCTCGGTCTGGTTGCCGTCAGCATCCAGCGACTCCCCGCCAATGTAACCAGGTTGCCAGGTTTTGTGTATTAACAAAATAAAACAATGAAGGGAAGTTGCTCCGAACCTACTCCGGTCAAGGGCCTGATTTCGCACACTAATTTCACAGTTCGAAGATTGGAATCATGCAGGATTTCGTGCGCGTTATATAAAAGCGCTCGTGGCCTAGTCCATCCGAGTGATTGGAATCAACCACTTCAATTTAGCAACAATAGGCGCAGTCAGGTACAACAGCTGAAGAAAAGGCGCTATGGCGCTCATTAGGGGAGGGCTATGTCCATCAGTGGACTAGTATAGCCAGACGACGAGGTGCTATGGGTGACCATCTCGTGGCTATTGCTAGTGGCATTTTTCCGAGTGTTTCCGTGATCTGCAAGACACGTTAAGCCGTTGGTGCCGGCTGTTATGAAATGACAGTCGTTAAGCCATGTCAGAGGCCTTGCGGGCGGCTTGTTAACTTCTGACAGTAAGGCCCGCCACTGTCTACAATCGTCCACCAACCCGGACTTGGCCCCCGTGGTGGAGTATGGCCTAACCTTCCTGCGATGCAGGAAGAGACCCGTGCCCCAGCAGTGGGGGCATACAAGGCTTGATATCGATAGAGGAGCAAAGGCCAGTTTCTCCGGTACATCATGGCATCCAGTAAGTCCAACGAAACCAAACCTTAAAAAAATTAAGGACTCCTTTAAATTGTGAATATACCTAAAAGCCCTAAAAACGGAACCACCAACACAAAGACTACTTTTACTGTTATCTTCCTCTTTATTCTTTCAAGAAGACAACACACATATCTTATTCCATTGGAGACGACTTTTCAAGCAAGTTTTCAAACAACCGCGACCGACTCAGCGCCAAGTTTCTCTGGGGGTGACGTGTATGATGTAGAAGAAAAAATATCCAGAAGGAGCGCTCCATGTTAGTTAGGACGGCTATTGAAGCTTTTACAGCATGGATGCAGCATTACGATGATACTGAATCTCTGTTGGTTACACGCACATAGAGACCCAGTTTGTCAACGAATACGCACACACATAGACGCACTCTCATCTTGACCCATGCACACACACACGCACACAAACACATACACACACACATATATACACACACACATACATACATGCATACACTCACACACACACAAACTACTACAGCTAAGTTTTTGTTTTATTACTTAAAGATTCTCGTGTTACTAATTTGCATGCTTAGTAACACAAATTCATTGTTATTAAATTTCCCGGTAACACATTTTTTCTTTTTTCATTTTATCTGTTTTGTCAGTAGCAATAGAGACTCTCTGAAACTTTTATGCAAGCTAAACGTAGTCGAGCGCCTGCGATACAGGATTTCCTAGTGCAGGGCTCAATCCTAATCTTATATTGTTTTTCGTAATCTGAAATAAATGTTTTGAATTTTGTATTTTGAAAAATGGAATTCTGATCTGGATGTACACCAATGAAGGAAGTATAAATGACCTTGTAGTGTTGTAGAACTTTTATAATCAATAAAACTGGAACGGCTTTAACCTGGTGCTTTATTTGTACTAGTTATTTATTTTATATTTATAATAAACTAGCTGACCCAGCGAACTTTGTACCGCCTAACATTCGTTTTTTTTTCTCTCCGTAAGAACCATCTATGTCTATGGATGAGTGACGGATGTCACTGACTATACTTTGTTTTCCACGTCAGTGAAAATAGATACCTACTATACGTTTGCCGATTATTTGATATTTTGGTTTTTTGCTAAAGTCCACTATTATCCCGTACCTAAGTAGGTACCTCCACACTGGTTCATATTTATGGTTCATGTTCATTTTTATATATAGAGAAGATAGATACAGGAAGCTGGATAAAAACGGAATTAGCAGGTAGAAATGGTCAGGTCTAGTCAAGATGTATAGTAGGTAGTAATGATGAAAATGAGGGAAATCTCGAAAATGTGTGACATAATTTTAAATATTTTAAAATGATAGAAAAAGAAATATAAAAAATGGTGTAAAGAGGTTTGCACCGTTACAACCTTACTAATAGTAGCGTAAGCAGCCTACTTTCCATTTCAGAGCAACGGCGTTCTCTCAAAGAGAAAGAGACAGAGAGAGAGAGAGAGAGAGTATGATGAGGTTAGGTTTCGACCTAATAGCACCGATTTTATTTTTGAGTTGAAAGTACTTTCGCCAATTTGTAGCTGCAACACCACTGGCTAACTTCGAAGGAAAAGATCGTGAGGAGACCTGAGTTTGAAGTGTATAGACCAATATTGCTCGATCTATGCCAATAAAGGTGAGAAATAGCGTTTCTTGGTTCGAAGTAGCCTTCTATGGATCGCTGAGAATGAATGTATGATGATGATGGTGGCTCCGACCGATTTTGGCCATGGGGATCACTTTGATCCCTTATCAGAGATATGGCGCTTGTGCGCTTGAATATGGCGTATGTAGCCTATCTGAGCGGCGAAACTCCGTGCATACTGAGGGCACGTGAGAATTCCATTCACTTATTTATATCGTTATCGTTATCAAACCGTGTATGTCCCTGAACTGCTGCGGCACGGGTCTTTTCCTACCTCGCAGGAAGGTTAGGCCATACTCCTCCACGGAGGCCAAGTCTGGGTTGTCGGAGCATTGTAAGACAGTGGCGGGCCTTACTGTCAGAAGTTATCAAGCCGCCCATAAGGCCTCTGACATGGCTTAACGACTGCCATTCAGCCGTTAAGCCATGTCAAGTGATTGACTCCAATCACTCGGTTCGCCTAGGCCACGAGCGCTTCATAGTTATATATATATATATATATATATATATATATATATATATATATATATATATAATATGAATGAAGGAAGGAAAGAACGAACGAATGAATAAACATGATCGAATGAATGAATGAGTTAGTTCGACCTGAGATTTTCACACTTAGCCTCATAGTTGGGCCATTGTACGTAGCAAGCGCTGAGGTACGTTAACACAACAGACACTAGGGTTTCCATACGATGTTTTCCTTTACCGTCAGCGAGTAGTATTGCTACTATAATTTCACAAATGTACCTAACTTAGAAAACGAAGTCATTGGTACATGCCGGGGTTCGAACCCCCGACCTCCTGATTGAGAAGCCGGCGTTCTACACCGCTCCGCTACCACCGCTTGTTGAAAGAATAACCGGTTGAAGAAATTAACGAATTGATTAAGTAATTTTAAAAACCTATTTAGAGGCTAAAAATTTCACCCATGCCGGGATTCGAACCCGCGACGTCTGGCTATCCGCGCCAGTCGCTGCCTGTACGTAATACAGAGAATATTGTAAAGAGGTTCGAAATTCCACTGATGCCGGTCAGTCGCCCAGTTGAAAGAGCGCTGGCACGGATAGCCAGAGGTCGCGAGTTCAAATTCCGGCATGGGTGGAAATTTTAACCTCTAAATTGGTTTTTAAAATTGTCCTTAGCACGGGTTAGTGCATTAAAAAAAACAGAATATAATGATTGAAGCAAACCACCTGGCACTTCTTGTACTATGTCTGTAGTCTTGCCAGAAGTGGATTCGTTGGTGGTCTCCGTTTGACAACAGTGTTCTTCGCCCGGGAGACCACCAAGACAGTTGCTAAGCGACAAAGGGGCCTTCCTGGATGTCCAGCTGTTATGATACTTTGTGTTATTTCCGTCTTCAAGAGTATTGTCAAGGGAATAATATGGAAGTGCTAGTAGGTATTTACTGTTACCGCAAAATAAATATTAAAAATGTGTTTTGTTCGTTCTTCAACGTTTTATCCGCGGGGGGCACGCGTGGTAATTAAGCCCGTACTCTCACTCTGAGAGAAGGCCTGTGCCCTGCAGTGAGACTACATGAAAAAACTTCGTAGGATAAATTAACTGGTTGAATTTAATCGGTTGTCTTAGGTAACTATATTTTTCACACCTCCCGCTCGACAATGCCTTATTACGTACCGTCAAATATCATCGTAAAGCATAGCCTTGTCTCTCGAGGGCAATAATAATGAAGAATTTCCCTAGGGAATAAAGTGATTTGAATTTAGAATGTCAAAATTCGCATGAAAACTATGAAGAAGCCCCGCATTGCAATTCGAAATTCGAATTGTTGTTCGAAACTCACCCCTTTTATCTTTTTTTTCTGAACTACTGTGTCGTGTGACCGCGCGAAACACCAATAAAAAAAAGAAAAAAAGGCGCGAATTGCAAATACGAATTTAAAAGTTATATTCAATTTATCTTTTTATTGTCTCCCAGATGGTGTGAAAAGTAGAGTATTCACCTCTGGAATAAAACATGTCTTAGTCTCGGGCGGTATGAACCCCTGGCTTCACTCAGGACTCTACATAACTCCCTCGCTTCGCTCAGGAGTTAACTCGGAGTCCTTCGCTCCGCTCAGGGTTCAATATACCGCCCATGACGTAATACATGGTTTTATTCCCTTAATGCATAATCTACTATTAACGGAGCTGGGAAGCGCTCTTGGCCTAGCCGAACCGAGTCATTGGAATCAATCACTTGAGTTAAGAAACAACAGGGGCGGTCAGATGCAGGATAGGTAACAGTCCCGTGACTACCGCTAGTGGCATTTTTTCCGAGCGCTTCCGTGCCGTCGGTGCCGGCTGTCAGGTAATGACAGTCGTTAAGCCATGTCAGAGGCCTAAGGGCATCTTGAAAATTTCTGACAGTAAAACGAGCCACTTGTCTTGCAAGCCTCAACGAATCAGGACTTGGCCCTCGTGGTTGAGTATGTCTTATACCTTCCTTAGGGAACAGACCCGTGCCCCTCGCTGGGGACATAATGGGTTGCTGATGATCATGAGGTTTTAAAAACCCATTTAGAGGCAAAAAATTCCACCCACCCAACGTCTACAATATTTTCTGTATTACGTGCAGGCAGCGACATCTGGCTAAAGAAATTTGCATCACTTGCAGCCCCGAGTACCTACTTTGCAGTTAGGTTTTTACATCGGAATGATATCGCTGTACCCACATGATTATAATGTTTTTAATGCACTAGCCCGTAACGTCGTAACGTCGTCAGGCTATCCTAGTCCACTGCTGGACATAGCCCACCCCTAAAGAGCGCCACGTTGTGCCATCATAGGGGGTAATGCCCATAATTCCCACGCTGGGCATGCGGGCACTAGCCCGTACTAAGGACAATTTTAAAAACCTATTTAACATGAGGTTGCAACGCGTCTAAAACCCTGAACTATCTACTGTACTCTATAAATAGAGCTTCGCTCACGCTAAACAGATGTATCGATGACTGATCGTTTACCAAAACGACTTACGGTTGGAGTTACTAAATCACCCTTCAGATAAACAGTCAGCCATACCCTTAATACAGGTCTTTTGCCTCAAAGTCATCTTGTTAAAGCATCCATGTCGTAAGTCGTGGGTTCGATACCCACTGGAGTTGCCGTACAATTGACAACATTTCATATTTTACAACGCGCAAAACTAAAAATACCGTTTCTTTGTTTTGCTATTGATTACGTATTTGATTACGAAAAAAATATTAAGAATCTTTATTATTGCTTAATTTTAGAGAAAATAAATAAGACCAAAAATTGTGTGATGACGTCACACATACGGTGGATTGAGGAGGTACCTTTGCCTAGCATTAAAAATGATATGACAGATGTCTTTTTCAATTTCATTCAAATGTCATGTCGAAGAAATTACTTTTCCTTTCCTTAGTCCAATACAAATTTTCACTTAAACACTGAATTTCACTGAAACACGGGAATAACATAACATAACCTAACCTCACGCCTTTTTCCCAGAGGGGTAGACTAGACATAGACGGATCAGGGATTGCGACTTGCCACAATCTTGACAAATGACCTTCGACCATAGGGGATTTATTAGTAAAGGGAAAGATAAAAAGGATAGGCATCAGCTATGTATGAGCATCGCGAGTGATAAGAAATTGTAAAGGAAATGAAAAGGTTTTATTCAAAGTAGCGGCTTTATGAACGTTACAATTCAAACTAGGTGTCCATTTCAAAATCTAGATCGTTTTGGAGAAAAAATGGACAAAAAAACTCCAAACTTAGGCTTTTCAAAATCCTTCATTAACTGAGTTTACATAATTATTATAAAACATAGAACTCATGCATTGTACTGGTTTTAAATCCAGACATTATTGTCATCTAAATAATCCTTCATGTTATAGAAGCCCTTTTAGCACAAAGCGTACTCAACAAATTTTTTGAACCGCGTTTCAGGCAAGCTTATATCTTCAGGGATTTTATTATAGATGCGTATACAATGTATTCGACCAAGATTTAATATCGAAGCTACAGATCTTTTGTCGACAAAAGATCAGTAGCTTCATAGATGGCACAAGGTAAAGTGCATATTTAAAATGGGAGCAGAACACCAAAGCGTATAGTAAACATTCAGTTGTAAATTTACAACCGCAGAAGGTTTGTTTAACCTAAATCATTTGGGGGCGATATTTCGTCATCTCTTAATCTACCTATCTATTTTGACACACTATCAACATTTATTAAATCTTCTTACCACAATAATATATTTAATAAGTCAAATGTTATGTTCATTAGGGACGTGTTACGTGGGATCCGGTAATCAAGATGTGTTCTAGTGGAAAAAAGTCGCATGGCTTATCGTCCGACATTGTCAGTGTAGTGTGTCGCAACCGTAATAGTGCTTTGTGGCTGATTGTTGAGGGCAGTCTGAAACCTCATCAGCCGAAGATGCGAACGGGTGCCAAGCGTCAGTCTTCTCGTGACAACGATGACTGTAACGTCGTCGAAACGTCGAGGTAAAATAGCAATAAATTACTACACGATTAAGCCCCGAAAATATTCTATGTTCATCAGATTTGCAAATATCAATATATTAATTTGTGCGTCTAGTGTGCTCTAAAATCTCTATTTATAGACATAGTGCTAATCAAAACGTATGTCTAAATAGCATAAAGCGCCGTTGTCTATTGGAACTGAGTGATTGGAATCAATCATTTGGGTTAAGCAATAACAGGCGCGGTCAGGTGAAGTATGGGTGACCATTTGGTAACTACTGCTAGTGGCCTTTCTTCCGGGCGCTTCCTTGCTTCGCAAGGCACTTTAAGCCGTTGGTGCAGATTTCCATGTGAGGACAGCCTTAAAGCCACGTAAGAGGCCTTATGGGCGTCTTGATAACTTCTGACAGTAAGGCCCGCCACTGTCTTCCAATCCTCCAGCAACCCGGACTTGGCCCCCGTGGTGGAGTGTGGCCTAACCTTCCTGCGATGCAGGAAGGGAATCGTGCCCCAGCAGTGGGGACATACATTGATATAATTATCATCATCATCATCATCATCAAATAGCATGTTACATAAGCAAAGTAAAAAGCAGCTTGTTTATATAAATTCAGTTCCTATGGTAAGTTTTAATTGATGTAACATATCTTGTAACAAACTATCTCTCTTATGGTGCTCCCACATTGCCGTTAGAAAATATTTATAAACATTTTCTAACATAAAAACATTTACTAACAAATGTTGTGAATTGTTACATTTTGTTAGGAACTGTTACATGTGTGCTCCTACACTAATAGACAATAGATAAGATAGATAAGAACATTTATTTAGTGACACAATACTCAAAACAAAACATAGTGAACAAACAGAAATACAAGACAATTAAATAAATAAAGTTTTAAACTAAACAGAAATATGCAACAAAAAGAAAAAAAAATGTTTATGTTATAAAATGTTTACACTATTTTTATTTTTAATGCACTAACCCGTGCTAAGGAACAAATTTAATAACCTATTTAGAGGCTAAAAATTTTTTCACCCATGCCGGGATTCGAACCCGCAACCATGGGTGAAATTTTTAGCCTCTAAATAGGTTATTAAATTTGTTCCTTAACACGGGTTAGTGCATTAAAAATAAAAATAGCGTAATCATGTGGGTACAGTGATATCGTTCCGATGTTAAACCTAACTGCAAAGTAGGTAGTCGGGGCTGTAAGTAATGCAATTTGCTTAAGTCAGATGTCGCTGCCTGTACGTAATACAGAGAATATTGTAAAGAGGTTCGAAATTTCACTGATGCCGTGAGTCGCCCATTGGCTCAATTGGTAGAGCGCTGGTACGGATAGCCAGAGGTTGCGGGTTCGAATCCCGGCATGGGTGAAATTTTTAGCCTCTAAATAGGTTTATAAAAACATTTCCTAACAAATGTTGTGAATTGTTACATTTTGTTAGGAACTGTTACATGTGTGCTACACTAATAGACAATAGATAAGATAGATAAGAACATTTATTTAGTGACACAATACTCAAAAGAAAACATAGTGAACAAACAGAAATACAAGACAATTAACTAAATAAAGTTTTAAACTAAACAGAAATATGCAACAAAAAGAAAAAAAAATGTTTATGTTATAAAATGTTTACACTATTTTTATTTTTAATGCACTAACCCGTGCTAAGGAACAAATTTAATAACCTATTTAGAGGCTAAAAATTTTTTCACCCATGCCGGGATTCGAACCCGCAACCATGGGTGAAATTTTTAGCCTCTAAATAGGTTATTAAATTTGTTCCTTAACACGGGTTAGTGCATTAAAAATAAAAATAGTGTAATCATGTGGGTACAGTGATATCGTTCCGATGTTAAAACCTAACTGCAAAGTAGGTAGTCGGGGCTGTAAGTAATGCAATTTGCTTAAGTCAGATGTCGCTGCCTGTACGTAATACAGAGAATATTGTAAAGAGGTTCGAAATTTCACTGATGTCGTGAGTCGCCCATTGGCTCAATTGGTAGAGCGCTGGTACGGATAGCCAGAGGTTGCGGGTTCGAATCCCGGCATGGGTGAAATTTTTAGCCTCTAAATAGGTTTATAAAAACATTAACTAACAAATGTTGTGAATTGTTACATTTTGTTAGGAACTGTTACATGTGTGCTCCTACACTAATAGACAATAGATAAGATAGATAAGAACATTTATTTAGTGACACAATACTCAAAACAAAACATAGTGAACAAACAGAAATACAAGACAATTAACTAAATAAAGTTTCAAACTAAACAGAAATATGCAACAAAAAGAAAAAAAATGTTTAATTCTGGTGTTGGCTCGCAGAGGTTAGCGTTCTGAGGGCGTCTACACGAAAATGGAAGAGGATTTGCTCATTGTAATAGCTTTCATTTTAACCTTTTAATTTAAACCTTTATAAAAGGTTTACAAACAAAAGGTAACACATGTTTAATTTTGTTATAGATTGTATTGTTACAATTTGAGAGAGAGAGAGAGAGAGAACACTTTATTGTACATAAAAATGGAAATTACACAGATATTTCTTAACCTAAGAGTACAGACGGCGGCCTTATCACTAAAAGTGATCTCTTCCAGACAACCTTCGGATGAATTACTGGACTAATACATTAGAGTTTGTTATTTAGTTTGTTAACTTAACGTTACTAAACATTTTCTAAAATGAAAACATTAAGTATTTAACATAAGTGATTAAATGTTTGCTAACAAATGTTTACTAACATTACTAAACATTCTATAACGGCAATGTGGGAGCACCGTGAGAGAGATTTTGCAGTCCTTCCCCTCTTCGCCCATTTGTTTAACCAATCTACACCTCGCTGACATGACACACTCATAAAGATTGCACTAGTCTAGAATTCGAAAATGCCAAAGGATTTTCTGAATACAAATTTTAAAAATTGAGTGCGAGATAATTATACAAACACAGCGTAGAGAATAACACTGCTGTGTATGATTTCAATTTCTCGAGAAGCGATGCGAAACGTGGTCAAAACGGCGGCGTTTCCAATGAACACAGTAGGTCAGGGATGGCAAACCCGAATGGCATTACGGCCCACCGTCTACAAAAAAAGTACATTCTGAGGTGCAAAGACGTGCCAACTTTGCCTAGATTTACGATTATGTCAATGTAAAGACATTAACATAAAGCTTCTCTAATAAAATAATTTCTTAAGCAAGCTACCATAAAAAAAATAAAGTCCGTTTATTGATATATTTCTTTCTTTCTATTCTTTCCGAAATTTTCCATAAGTTGGTCTGAAAGAAATTGCTTTTTCGCTATTAGCAATAAGGCCAATGGTGCTATGTATCTTTACAAAGTTTTATGTTATGTGCTCTAGTGAACAATAACATTATTTTCTCATCCTAACTTAATAAAATGGCGTGGCCGAATTATAGATAAAATATATAGATGAATAAGACATTTATTTAACGACACAATACTAAAAAACACAATATATAAAACAAACAACATAAAACATAACATATTCTCAAATATTTGGCGAATATAAAAAATAAAAGAAAAAAGTTACACATTTATATCCTGATTTCATTTTATTATTACCTCGTGTGCTACAAATGGCACGCGTGCCATTGGTTGGTCAGCACTGCTTTAGGTAGTAGGTAGTAGGATCTGTTCGGACCGTGTAACAGATCGTGGGAAACCAGCAACTGATAGCGAACACAATACCGAGAAGCATCGATATGATACGGAAATACATTACCAGAGAGAACACGTCTAGGCCTGTTAAGCTAAGGGACTTATTTGCCCATAATGACTGTTTAAAAACAATGGAAACAGACCTTTTTAGACTACGGCATTTTTCCGAGCGCTTCCGTACTTCGCAAGGCACGTTAAGCCGTTGGTGCCTGCTGTCATGTAATCTCAGTCGTTAAGCCATGTCAGAGGCCTCATGGGCGGCTTGATAACTTCTGACAGTAAGGCCCGCCACGTCCACCAACCCGGAGTTAGCTCCCGTGGTGGAGTATGGCCCAACCTTCCTGCGATGCCGGAAGAGACCCGTGCCCCAGTAGTGGGGACATACAAGGGTTGATAACAACAAAGACTTTTTCTATGTGGCCTGTATACGGCTTTCCAGCCGATGGTCTGACGACCTGGTTACGGTGGCGGGGAGTCACGACACAAGACCGCCAAGCTTGGAAAACCATGCCTATGTCCTGCAGTGGGCGTCAAATGGCTGATAATAATGATATTGTGGGCTGGCCCTATCTCGCGAAGAATCGACAACCGTTGGAGTAAACGTGTCCTTGAGTAGAGACCGCGACTCGGCAAACGTAGTGTAGGACGCCCTCCGACCAGGTGGGATGACAATCTGCGAAAAACTGCCGGCAGATGCTGGATGCGGCAAGCTGAAGATAGGACGCTATGGCGCTCATTAGGGGAGGGCTATGTTCAGCAGTGCACTACATTATATAGCCTGAAGAATACGTCCTCCTGCAAGGTGCAGGCCTCCTCTCACAAAGACGGCCTCGGTGGCGCAGCGGTTTGCAACGCTGACTGTAAAACCGAAGGTCTCGGGTTCGATCTCCGGCCGGGTCAGACTAGGAAACGAACATTTCTAGTTTGTCTCAGGTCTTGGATGTTATTTATGTATTTATTGTATTAAATATATCGTCGAGTGAGCACCTATAGTACTAGTCATTTAGTTGTACTTAGTATAGGGCTAACGAGATCTGTGTAATATTTACATGAATATTTATAATATTTATTATTATTTATACATTTATTATTAATACAAGAGAGAGAGTTTGGGCTTTGTTACCACTCCAAAAACTCAGAACCAAATACTGTTTAAGTATTCTTATCATAAATATGAAGGGGTGCTCCACTAACTTACGAAAACAAATGTTTTTTCATAAATTCTCGAAGCTCCCTAACTTATATGTTGTGATGTGAGTCGGACTTAAGTTTTAGTCAAACTAACAATAATGATGACTAAAATTGAATATTATGTTAGCTCTTGCGCGTATATCGCAAGCTCATTTTGAGTTTGTTCAAGCTATTTGCCGAGCATAGCATAAGTATACTATTAAGTATACTCTACTAGTCAAGGTGGTGGGAAACCAGGGTTGGAGCCAACAACATGTTAAGCTGGTGACTACTAGACCCAATCCACAGATAATCATTGTCGGTTTCGAGGGATGGGACGCATATATTTTTTTCTTACTTTAAATAAATAAATAAAAAAAAATACATACACACACACACACACACTTACAGACGTACACATATATATACGAGCTAAGCCCAATCCCCTCCTTTTAGGCTCCGCCGCAGACAGGTAAAAAAAGACTCACCTCCATCCTCTGGGATATTGAGCAGCTTCTTGGCCCCAGGGCTGGGACCCCTCACAGCAGACAGCGCCCGCTGGAGCGTCTCGCTCATCTGCTTCCCACTGGCACTGGCACTGAACACTAGCACTACCACTGCCACTAGCACACTAAACCTGGAGCAGGTCTGCTTCCGTCTGCGCCAACTGGAGTCCTGCTTCCCCATCGTGTCCGTGAGAGGAGGGCGTGAACACATGTCGGGACCAGCTACATCTTTGGGGGCGTCTGGAAGGAGAGAAGGCATCGGTTATTTATCGGTCTAGTAAATCTGGAAGCGCTCGTGGCCTAGTCGAACTGAGTGATTGGAACCAATTACTTGAGTTAAGCAACAGGCGCGGTCAGGTGCTGGATGGGCGACCATCACGGGACTTCCGCTAGTGGCATTTTTCCGAGCGCTTCCGCGCTTCGCAAGGCACGTTAAGCCGTTGGCAGTGGTTAAGCTATTTCAGAGGCCTTATGTTCGGCTTGTAACTTCTGGCAGTAAAGTCCGCCACTGTCTTACAATCCTCCACCAACCCGGAAATGGTCCCCGTGTTGTGCTTACGAATGTTTCAGTTCAAAAATATAGTTCTCGTGTTGACAGAGAATTTGAGGAATTATTATATTGTTATTAATATTTTTATGTAGCCTACGTAGGTATATATAGCTTAACGTGCCGCACTTCACAAGGCACATTAGAGTACAGACGGCGGCCTTATCACTAAATCTCTTCAAGACAACCTTTGGATGGACTGGAGCAAAACATACATGCAGTCGAAAAACATAACCCTACTTTCGGCACAGACGCGTTAAAAGCAAACTAAAGTACCTACCCCTTGTATTCTCCTGTAGTAGTATTGGAGATAAAAATTAAAAGAAACGAACGGGGCCGACGTTTGCCTAGCAAATCCGATTGTCTGACGGAGAAAAATAAAGGCGGGAAAGGAAAACTGCTCCCTAAAGGCGCGGGCACACCGAGCGAGTGGGAGCGAACGAGCGTTCGCGCGAGATCGCGTTGGAAGCTGATAATTATTAAAATTCTTCGACGCACTTTTAGGATCCGGTGCCGAGGACAAAGAAATAAATAATGTTCCAGGTTTATTTACACTGACAGTACACTGGCACAGTGGAAATTATAATGTAGAGAAGGAAGAAGTGCTGATGACTCACTAACTGCAATAACTCGATGAAAGCGAAAACTAATGCATCTGCTTGAAAAAGCAACATTAAATTAATAATAAAATCGATTTCTAATTATATTCTTTTTATTGCACTAACCCGTGCTAAGGACAATTTTATAAAACCTATTTAGAGGCTATAAAAAAGTCCACCCAATGCGATTCCTAATACCAATTAGATTTGTTTCAGACACATATATAGATTGAGAACACTTTATTGCAGATAAAAAAGGAAATTACACAGATATTTCTTAACACTAAAAATGATCTCTCAGACTAGAAAAATCAATTTTGAGATCTCCACTTTTTCCTTCTAGGATTTTACAGCCTGCCAGCTATGCTTGCGTTCGCTTATTCAAGAAAAAAAAGAAAGTTTGACCTGCCGTCGAATGTACATCTCTGCTCTATGATATTGGGCGACAATGTGTCGGCTTTAAAAGAGACCTAATTAGTTTCCCGAAAAAAAAATCGTTTCATTGAATTTATCACGATGCGTTCGCTCGTGCTTGCGTTCGACCCTTTATCGGGATTCGACCGCTCAGTCTGCAACAGGCTTAGGAATGGGATGCATTGTAACCGGAAGGTTGAGCGCTACTATTTGTCCTTTCAGTTCTTTAACAAAGCAATTTCACTGTGCCAAACTAGTTCCTAAAACACATACGTCAAAGAACTGATACTCGATGTTCCCCTTTGCTTAATACATAACGATTGCGATACGATTGTGGATTTGTTTAGATTAAGTTAATTTTATAATTATTGTGCATGTGACATTTTTCTTTTTTGTAAGCACAAGTTATTTCATTATCAATAAAAAGGCATCAGTTCCCCATAACATTATTAATAATTTTGGAAAATAATTTCCTAATGTTAAAATATAAGTATAGCAAAACGAAAATGTAGATAGACAGAGACAATTCAAATGTATGTGTTAAAGTGTTTAAAAAGTCTTATCCAGATTTATGATTTAGTATCAAAAATATGAATAAATCCAAAAATTAATGTAACTCAGAAAAATAAAGTAAATACGTAAGTATTAAAGTCCTAGATTGTTGATCCCAGGTTCTAGAGTTCTATACGGTACGTTCTAAAAATTGTTGTCACAGTTGTTAACATTTCTCATGTTCACTTTTAGATAAAAATAGTTATTTGTTAATACAAGAGTGCAAAGTTGCTTTTTAACCGCGTGTTCAATTTTGATGACCGAGCAAGCGAAGGATTCTAAAACTCGCTGCGCTCGTGATTCAAAATTAGAATCCTTAGCGTTAGCGAGGGAATCAAAAGAGCACGAGGTGAAAAATCTTTGCACTCGAGTGCAACACGTAACTTTTCATTCCACCTCAGCGAGGAAATGACTAAATGCAAAAAAAAAAACGTTTACAATCACAAGATAGGTACACTTTTATTTCAGTTTAGGAATTAATTACTACATTATGTATGACAGGTAAGTATTACAGAATAATCTTTAAATTATAACAAAATTATACTAAGGTTTATTTAAGAAAATTTTAAAGTAACGTTGCTACAGTTATTTAAATTGAGTGTAATATTTTTTTAATTCACAAACTTAGTGCACAAGATGTTCTAAATTCAATTTACTTTATCCTCTAGAGAATAAAAACGGCTTTTCCACTCAGATATTGAAGATTAAAAATACTCTTTCCGAGATGGTGGGATGAAAACGTATTTTAATACTAGTTACGATTTTTATTCCATTGGTGGCGCTTGTTAGCATCCCGAACCACTTTAACACCTTAATTTTACCAGCATTAACTACTTACTACAACGAAGGGGAAAGCTAAAAAAAATCCTAAAGAAAACCCAAGCAGATACGGAACCCGATACCATCTCTGGCCTGTCTCAGCCGCGAACAAGAGCGCTTGGCCTTTTGGCCTCGTTGGCCTCTTTTTTCAGGCCGGGGCGAAATTAAAAGAAGTAATTAAATGTAGATAACATCATCAAAGACGGGAGTTTAATATTAAGCAGGGGAAACGTTTTGCGAGAGCGCAGGACCCGTGTGCCTAAATTGTTGAAACCACTACATTATTTTTTAAGTCCCTAACCCGTGCCAAGGACAATTTTAAAAAACCTATTTAGAGGCTAAAAAATCCACCCATGCCGGGACTCGAACCCGCGACCTCTGGCTAACTTATATAAAATTGCTTTTAGCAATAAAGCCGCCAATTGTACTATGTATATTTGCAATTATTTTGTATTTGTTGTTTTTCTAATGTAGAATTAAGAATATTCTTATCTTATCTTAGCTTTTAGAATATACCTACCCCGGTTACTATCGGATAGAATCGGATATGTTCGTGTAATAGAAATATCGGAACTAATATGACACGAACTTTACATAACTTTCCAAAGATCGTTATCAAACCGTGCATGTCCCTGCAATGCTGGGGCACGGGTCTCTTACTGCATCGCAGGAAGGTTAGGCCATACTCCTCCACGGAGGCCAAGTCTGGGTTGTCGGAGCATTGTAAGACAGTGGCGGGCCTTACTGTCAGAAGTTATCAAGCCGCCCATAAGGCCTCTGAGATATGACAGCCGGCACCAATGGCTTAACGTACCTTGTGAAGCACGGAAGCGCTCGGAAAAATGCCACTAGCGGTAGTCAAGGGACGCTCACCCATCGCGTACCTGAACACGCCTGTTGTTGCTTAACCAAGTGATTGATTCCAATTACTCGGTTCGCCTAGGCCACGAGCGCTTCGTGGCCTAATAAAATACATATATTATTTAATAAGTAAATAAAAGTAAAATAAAATACATATATTATATATTAGAAACGTTCGTGGCCTAGTGGAACGAGTGATTGGATTCACTAGGGTTGAGCAACAACAAGCGCGGTCAGGTGCTGGATTAGTGACCATCCCGTGACTACCGCTAGTGGCATTTTTCCGAGCACTTCGGTGCTTCGTAAGGCACGTTAATTCTCTGGTGCCGGCTGTCATGTAATGGCAGTCGTCAAGCCATGTCAGAGGCCTTACGTGAGGCTTGATAACTTCTGACAGTAAGGCCCGCCACTGCCTTACAATCCTCCACCAACTGGACTTGACCCCCGTGGTGGAGTATGGCCACGGGGGCTCCCGCGATGTAAGAAGAGACCCGTGGCAGGACAGCGGGGACATACAAAGAGTTGATATCATCATATATATTAGAAAATACTAAGCCCTCTGGTCCCATCAGGCCCAAAACCTCCCAGGAAGGGAGAGTAAAGAGAGGCACTGAATAAATTCATTTGGATGTTCTTGGTATTCGCTGGTATCTTTAAATACAGCTTATTAGCAAAGGCGGTCTCTCTATTTAGTATTATTACTGTAAGTCTATACTTACATAGAACATTTATATGTATCTACTTATTTTAATATTTATATGCCCTCACTCTTTGGCACTACAGATACTGCACGTCAACTTTTGGTTAGCTAGAATAAAATACTATTTTGTATTAAGCCCGCCAGTTATTATTGTACAATATTTACTGGTACAATAAAGAATTTAAATAATAATTATGTCCAGTTTATTTATGAAATATTTTTTAAACCACCCATAAATTCATGGTGTATAATAATATTCGGTCAACTTATGTTGATGCAGCGATAGAGGCTTATCAGGACCGTGGCAAGTGGCAAAGCGAGGTATTTGCCTACCCCTCCTGGGTAGATGCGTGAGTTTACGTAATTCATAAAATATATGTAGCAAACATTTTTTTTTGTGATGCATGCAGGACAATATGGCTTTTTTTCTTAGCACATTGTCAGCCTTATTCCAAAACGCGGTCTAAATTTAGTACTGGGATTGTTACCAGGTTTAAACCGTAGACCAAGTAAAATGTTATTACAAAACGAAGTTTATCGCTACGTCATGGACTATCTATGGTACTAAAGTTAAACTTCTGATACCCCTAGTTTATCTATGGACTAACATCCAAATTGACGTTTGTATTTGTTTGGTTTTGTGTGTGTGATAGATTGCAATAAATAATTGATATTATGGACGCCATTGATAGAATGGATTTCGATGATTTGGACATTGGGACATGATTTGGACTTCGTCATCGTGTGAATTCCCTTGCATTCCCGTGAATTCCGTGAAGACGAAGATTTTCGATACAAATATAGGTTCACGTTTTTCTTCAAATGTTCCATTTTATTATTATAATAATCAACAACGAAACCGCCCAAAGTTTAAAAATTTATAATACCTACCTATTCCCAGTATGAAACTATCAGAAAATTTTTGACGTCTCGGATTGGCGCGCGCGCTCGAATATTTCACTCCATTTCACACGAGAGTAGCCATTTGATTATAAAAACGCTCCAATAACAATATAATAATTAATTGTGCTCATTTTAGCTAGATTGGAACCTAAACAAAGAACAGTTTACGATTTAAAGGTATTTTAAACGCAATAATGAATATTTTTGCGTTTAAAATGTTAAGATAATATCCATTTAGTGAAACGGAACGCAGTATTGAATGAAAGCTGAATGAACGAATCAGTGAATATTATTTGAACCATGGCTGATTTCTGGTTTAACTGATCCTCGAATAGTCTTCTATTTGTAATAACGACACACATTTGATCTGAGTCTAACTTTGATACCGTAACAATCCTAGATCTTTTAGTCTTGGTTTAAACCAGGACTTATTCAGGTTTTATAAGGCGGTGTGTGTTTAGTTTTAAGTTAGGTATGTAAGTTTTAATTTCTGAACCGATGTTATATATAATTATTCATTTTCGACTTTTAGTCCAGATTTACTTACGGGTGTTGTTATATCGGAAGAGTCCGACCAGGTTTCGCTCCGATTCGCAGAGCTTAATCATGGTGATCATCAGAGACGAAGCTCGCGTCGTCGATTGCTCGTCTCACAGCACCCGTAAGTAATTCCGGACTTAAAGTCTACAATGTGTTGTGCTTACGAAAGTTTTATATTCATTTTAATTTTTTTTTTCATTTTCAACCACGCGTTTCCATTCACTCAGGCGGTCTATGAAGTCACATTCTTTTTTTATTCAGCTAGCATACGTTCCACTGCTGGGCACAGGCCTTCTCTGAGAAAGAGAATATGGGCTTAATTACCCCGATGATCCGACCGTGTGGAAACCTCAGCGCTTTGAATTGCCAATCCTCGGTTGGCACGATTGGTAATTAAGCCCACACACTCTCTAGGGCCTAGAGGGCCTAATGCCTTGCAGCAGGGCGTTTATGGGCGATTATAAATAAATAAGCTTACAATTTTTTTTCTCTGTATTTATATAGGCAACACTTAATCTTCTCTATAATATAAAAATGAATCGCTGAATGTGAAGGTAAGCGCAAATCTCGAGAGCAGATGAACCGATTTCGCTAATTCTTTTTTTTAAAATTCCTTGAAGTGCGAGGATGGTTCTTACGGAGAGGAAAATATAAAAATCGTCTGTTAGGGGGTACGAAGGTCGCTGGGTCAGCTAGTCTTCTATAATATAAAAATGAATCGCTGAATGTGTTGGTAAGCGGAAATCTCGAGAGTAAGTGAACCAATTTCGCTCATTCTTTTTTTACAATATTCCTTGAAGTACGAAGATGGTTCTTACGGAGAGAAAAAAAATTAGAATCGACTGTTAGGCGGTACGAAGTTCGCTGGGTCCGCTAGTTGTACATAAAAATGGAATTCACACAAACATTCTCTAAGGCGCTTTGGGGTGCTATCTAGCGCCACCAATGGAATAAAAATCATAACTTGATTACACTATTTTTATTTTTAATGCACTAACCCGTGCTAAGGAACAAATTTAAAAACCTATTTAGAGGCTAAAAATTTCACCCATGCCGGGATTCGAATGGTACGGATAGCCAGAGGTTGCGGGTTCGAATCCCGGCATGGGTGAAATTTTTAGCCTCTAAATAGGTTTTTAAATTTGTTCCTTAGCACGGGTTAGTGCATTAAAAATAAAAATAGTGTAATCATGTGGGTACAGTGATATCGTTCCGATGTTAAAACCTAACTGCAAAGTAGGTAGTCGGGGCTGTAAGTAATGCAATTTGCTTAAGTCAGATGTCGCTGCTTGTACGTAATACAGAGAATATTGTAAAGAGGTTCGAAATTTCACTGATGCCGTGAGTCGCCCATTGGCTCAATTGGTAGAGCGCTGGTACGGATAGCCAGAGGTTGCGGGTTCGAATCCCGGCATGGGTGAAATTTTTAGCCTCTAAATAGGTTTTTAAATCATAACTTGTTTCATAATACTTTTTTCAAAATGTAAAAGTTTCAAGTGCCGTAAATAGAAAATGTTTTAAATGCCGTTAAGGAAAACAAGTCAAGAAGACAAGTATTTTCCTTTAGGATTAAATCTTTATATTCTATTTGAGGAGTGATTTAAAGGATTTTTTAGCTATAACACCGATACAGTAATTCGTCCATTGAATTCTCGTTAAAATGGTTTTTAGTGAAAATATTATTGCAATTTACCTCCACTGGCTGGACACTATGATAATTTAAATTTTGAGACAGACAATAAATTAGGCTCTAAGGGCCCGTTTCTCAAATTACGACAAGCAAATATTTAACTATAGTGCTCTCTTCGAATTTCACAGAAAAGAGCGGCACAGAACGGTATTTACTTAGTAAAATTCTCATCTCAGAAACCGGTAGTAAGTCAAGCAAAGAATTATATGTATAGGTAGAGGCTTGTAATGTTGTATATCATTTATAAATAATAAGAACTGGAACGACTTCAGGTGTTGTTTTATCTATAATATAAAAATGAATCGCTGAATGTGTTGGTAAGCGCAAATCTCGAGAGCAGCTGAACCGATTTCGCTAATTTTTTCTTAGAATATTCCTTGTAGTTCGAGGATAGTTCTTACGGAGAGAAAAACATAAAAAAAAATAAAGAATCGGTAGGCGATACGAAGTTCGCTGGGTCAGCTAGTTTGTAGATAGTTATTTTATAGTAAAGCAAAAAAACTGGATAAAAACGGATAAGCAGGTACAACAGTCAGATCTGGTCGAAGGGTAGAGTTGGAATGCTGAAAAATGTGGGAAATCGAAAAATGTGTGACGTAATATAAATATTTGAAAATGATAGATAGAAAAAGAAATAAAAATGGCGTAAAGAGGTTTGCACCGTTACAGCCTTTGCTCAGTGGACTATTGAATAAACATTCGTAGATGTAATCTATCCCTATCTGCGCCTTGATTATGTAACTTTTAACGATAGTTCTGTATGCAAAAACGCAATAGTTATTTACTGGTCATTGTCGTACAATAATGTGTCTCAATGTCACTGTCACGTCAATATAATAATCGTCGATTAATGTTTTCCATTATGCGTGCTACATAATTAAGCCTCTATCTATACGGCAGAGATAAGTAAACATTCCACTTTCGCACACAGATTTATTTATACAAAGTTCTTTATTTAACTTGCTCTACTCAATTAATATTGAACACCGAAAATCAATGAACCCTTTCATTGATTTTCGGTGTTCAATATTAATTCTGTAATCAAATCAAATTAAATTAGACTAATGCCTAGTAAACCTAACTATTACATTTGATAAACATACCGTATAGGCGCGTAGTATCGAACTAATATTTTTATCGATTAAATACACAACGCTTCACTCAGAAAGTTATCATCACTGTTTGACTAAAGATAACTGTAATGCACTCAAAATCCTATCAATGCTCAAGCGCACCAAATCAATATCAAAATCCCGACTACCTAGCATTGTTTACTCTTCTCCTCCAAAATATCACACGAACCCATCGCGCCTAGCAACTAAATTACCAAAGAAACATACCTCTATAAGTAACACACAAATCCATGGAAGAAAACTGCACTTTTCACTGATGTAACACACTGAAACTGAATAAAAACAAACGCGCGATGCCCAAGCGCATCCTAGCCCGACGCCATTGGTCAGAAACTAACCTAAAAACGCAGCAGCGACGCTCCGTTCCGCTCCCGAGAGAACATTTTTGGAATTCGAACGCAAATGTTCATGTCAGACTGAACGCATCTCGTGGAAAGGAACGTGCGACGAAAGCTCTCTCCCGGTGCTTTCAAGCAACTATCGAATTTATTCCGATAGAGATAGAGACGATTTTCATTTGGACACTAATTTCAAGGGACACGAAAGTTCGAAGGCAGGCGCGTTCAAAAGGAAACTACGTTTAATACGTTGACAATAATGGCGTTTTTAGTCTGAACCACTGGTGATTAGGGAATCTTTGGTGAGTAGCGCATTCTACCTGCGACGACCAAAATGTCTACCTTTTTTTTGGTATCGAAAATCGTTGTGCCATGTGTATTTCATATTGCAAAGGGGCCTTTTTTGCTCTATTTTTGGAATTTGGCGGGCGCGGTAGGTATCATTTTATTACAACTATTGGCTTAGTGCCCATTTCTTTGAATTTGTCCAACAATTATGTTTGCTGGGGCCTGTTCCGTAATCAAAATAAAAAAAATCCGTCGTCAAGAGTTTACATTCTGTTTGCTGAACAACGTCAAGAATTTATATTCTGGTTTGAATGTCAATAGTAGGTACCTACAATGAAAAATGTAAGCCACTGCCTTCGGGCCGTATTGAAGTGGAGAAAAAGATAGCGGTAAAAAATCTTCACACTAACCATCTTCCCTCAAGTCACATTAAATAAAATACATCAGTTGCTACCTATATAATAAGATTATTTATTAGGTAAAACGTAATTACCTTATTTCCCGACGTTTCGGCAGCGTTACAGTTGCCGTGGTCTCGGGTAGACTTCCCGAGTCGGGTCTACCCGAGACGACGGCAACTGTAACGCTGCCGAAACGTCGTCGGAAAATAAGGTAAATAATTACGTTTTACCTAATAAATAATCGCGATTTGACCCGTTTAATATATAACTATGTAATTCCATGTACGTTGCGTAGCCGAGTCTACTTGTTAATTTGCGGGTTGATCGAGATTACAATGTACATCAAATTAATGGCCATCGTAACAATGAATTGTACTTCTATGATACAGCAACAGGTATGTCTGTTGAAGAGTACAGAAAAATACAAGACACTAAAAAAATACAGTTTTATTTTTCAGGACCTATATTTAAAAACCTATTTAGAGGCTAAAAATTTCACCCATACCGGGATTCGAACCCGCAACCTCTGGCTATTTTTAGCCACTAAATAGGTTTTTAAATTTGTCCCTAAGCACGGGTCAGTGCATTAAAAATAAAAATAGTAGGACCTATATTGTAAACAGTATTTATTATCTAACTCATAGATAGCCTATATTTTTTGTCAATAAATAAATGTATAGTTAAAATTATGTAGTATCATTGTACTACAAAACGATGTATATGTTTTTTTGTATATGTTCAAATTAATGGAAAAGATCGTAATTTGTTTCATTCATATTAAAAACTAGGGGGCGAGCCCCCTGCGCGCTTATGCGCGCCAACCCCCAGCCGCTCCGAGCTGCGCTCTCCGTGGCGCTCGGCCTAGGGCCTCGCTAGACACTTATTGTAGTGAATTGTTGCATGGGAACATGTATGGTCTCGGCCTTCGGCCTCGGCATGGACGGAGCTCGGCCTTCGGCCTCGCCGCGGCGAGGTTCCTCGTGCCGGCTCCGCGGAGCTCGGCCTCCGGCCTCGCAAGTTTGTCCCTCTTTGCTCTTGCGCTGGTACTTGTCCGCCGTAACCTGAACGTTCTCGGCCTTCGGCCTCGGCCTGGACGGAGCTCGGCCTTCGGCCTCGCCGTGGCGGGGCGTCTCGTGCCCAATTCGCGGAGCTCAGCCTACGGCCTCGCAAGTTTGTCCCTTTTTGCTTTTGCGCTGGTACTTGTGCGCCGTAACCTAAATCGTCTCGGCCTTCGGCCTCGGCCTAAACGGAGCTCGGCCTTCGGCCTCGCCGCGGCAGAACTTTTTGTGCCCGCTTCACGGAGCTCGGCCTTCGGCCTCGCAAGTTTGTCCCTTTCGCTTTTGCGCTGGTACTTGTGCGCCGTAACGTGAATAGTCTCGGCCTTCGGCCTCGGCCTAAACGGAGCTCGGCCTTCGGCCTCGCCGCGGCAGAACTTTTTGTGCCCGCTTCATGGAGCTCGGCCTCCGGCCTCGCAAGTTAGTCCCATTCCTCTGTGGAAAAGTCAATTTTAGTACTAAAATCTCCATACAAAAATTTGTCATTTTCAATCATCAATATCTCGGCCGCCATCTTGAAATTCCAAGATGTCGGATTTTTCTCAAATACCTGGGTCCTTTGGCAACGCGATGCCGTTTACGGCATATCTCCAGCATATGCCCAGTTGGCTGCCGACTTTTTTGCGCAAAGATCGATTTTTCGGTCGGCTATATCTGCGCCGCCATTTTGAATTTCGAACAACCAAAATTTTTTTTTTCAATCGGATCACTATATCACCATTCTATCAAAATTTCATCCAAATCGGCCGGTAAACGACAGAGTTAGCACCTTCGCGTAGTGGAACGCGTTCGAAATTCAAAAATCGGCTTCATAGGATGGAAATTAAATCTACTAACAGCTGTCAGTTAGCCAAAGTGCACACGAAATAAAAAAGCAATCTGACAGCTGTTAACAGTAGACTAACCGCTTGATACTGTACGAGAAACAGGGGATTAGTCTATTTGTCTGCTAAAGCCGAGTTTATTTACATAAGTACACGTTTTAATTAGAAAAAAAAATTAACTTACAAATTAACACCCAGTCTTCTCCGAATCCTATAACGTCGACGTGCAAACGAATCCACTTACTTTACCAAAATAATTAAAACAACAAAAAATAGCAAATTTCAGCCGCATTGTCAAAAAGCTTTCTAACTAAGCAGCTTAGGCAACAAAGTAGGAATAATCCGCCTAGAGTGCTGACGGCCCAAATAAAAATATGTACAGTCTGTTACCCTTCAGAATATACCTCGGCTACTATCGGATAGAATCGGATATACTCGTGTAATAGAAATATCGGAACTACTATGACACTAAATTTCGAAATCAGAACTCTATCATCAGTACGAAAACCGGCGAAAATCGAAGCCCACTCTAGAGCCCTAGGTATATTCTAAAAGCTAACTATAATAACAAAGGGCGCGTTTGAAAAGCTGTCAAATGGCGGACAAATTATAGGACCAGGACATTTTTTATTTAATTTATTTGGGGTTCCGAGCCGAAACATTTTGGTATCAAACCTTTGTATTTCCCCACTTCGGGGCACGGGCCTATTCCTGCATCGCACGAAGGTAAGGAAATACCTTCTTCCACCACGGGGGCTAAGTCCGGGCTTACAAATTGTAAGACAGTGGCGGGCCTTACTGTCTGAAGTTACGAGTATCAAGCCGCCCATAAGGCCCCAACATGACTTAACGACTGTCATGTAATGACATAACATGTCAGCTTTATTGCCAGAAGTTATCAGAAGTCATGACTACCGCTAGTGGCATTTTTCCGACCGCTTCTGTGCTTCGCAAGGCACGTTAAGCCGTTGGTGCCCGCTGTCAAGCAGTCATTAAGCCATGTCGGATGCCTTATGGGCGGCGTTATAGTTTCTGACAGTTGTAACATTAATTAGTACAAATATTTAATTGTGCAACGAGTTAGTGAATACTGTAATGTTGGGTTGGCTTAATAAATAAATAAAATGAAATAAAAATAAAAAAAGTCACCACTCAAGTAACTGAGAAAGTTTCAGTACTCAGCGACCTAACAGTGTAAAGGATGATGTCATTTTACCAAACGCAGCGAGTTTTTGGTAGACGTTGAAACAGTCAACAGCACTACAACATTTACTAGTGATCACTCTACACTACACGGTCAAGTTACGAGCGACTTTGCAAACAACTGTAAAGGTTGACCCGCTGCTGACCGTACAAGCGCCGACACGCAACGCATTAGCCTAGTATGGCTTAGTTTTCTGCAACATTGCACCGACGGAATTACCATATCGGCATTATGAAGCTGGGCTCTTCCCATATTGCCCAAGGCGAGAGTTACTATTAAATTGTATGGAATCAGGCGTTACTTTGCGGAAATCTGTAATAGCATCAAAAAGTGAAAATTACTTTGCTAAATTCCGCCAAAAATTTGGTGGTGGTGGTGGTGTGTTCGTGTCTTGCTTCTGCATAAAAAAAGTGGCAGGGAGGGCGGTGCATTAAGTAACCGCGTGGTGCTTGTGGGATTTTTGGAGGAATTTAGCAAAGTAATTTTCACTTTTTAATGTTACTATTAAATATTATCATATAATATTTATGAAGAAATATTATCTTATAATATCACTGAAGCGCTCGTGGCGTAGGCGAACCGAGTGATTGGAATCAATAACTTGGTTAAGCAACAACAGGCGCGGTCAGGTACAAGATGGGTGAGCGTCCCGTGACTACCGCTAGTGGCATTTTTCCGAGCGCTTCCGTGCTTCGCAAGGCACGTTAAGCCGTTGGTGCCGGCTGTCATATAATGGCAGTCGTTAAGCCATGTCAAAGGCCTTATGGTTGGCTTGATAACTCCTGACAGTAAGGCCCGCCACTGTCTTACAATCCTCCACCAACCCGGACTTGGCCCCCGTGGTGGAGATGGTCTAATCTTTCTGCGATGCAGGAAGAGACCCGTGCCCCAGCAGTGGGGACATGCAAGGGTTGACGCGATATAATATTTAATAGTAACTCTTGTGGACCGCTTACTCAACGTAGAAATTCGTCGAAGAACCAAGGTCGAAGCCGTTGGTAAGGGAAGACGGCCGGTGGACCAGGGCAGTATCGGAGTGGTGACCAAGGGAGGGAAGGAGGTTGGTAAATAGACCACCGATACGATGGTTAGATGACATCTTGAGGGGTGCGGGTCAGAAATGGATCAGTTTAGCACAGGACCGTGAGGAATGGCGCAGTCAAAAGGAGGCCTATACCCAGCAGTGGGTTGATGTAAGCTGGTTATAGATAGATAGATTATATATTACTAAATATAAACATAACATAACCTCACCACAGTATCCCAGAGGGGTAGGGAGACCAGAGACTGCCACTTGCCACGATCCTGACAGATCACCTTGGCTTCATCAACGTTCGTTAGTCTTTGCATGCACGCATGCCGGTTCTAGGTTTTTTTTTTATTTGTGAAATATTTAAAATAACAAGTGTTTCTTTCAGGTTCTTTTTATCTTCTCTTAAATATAGATATGTAGGTAAATTAGGACGCGTGATCACCGCGGTCTGGCAATTTAAAGCACCTCAGACACTCAGGTTTCCTCACGATGTTATTCCGTCACCGTTAGCGAGTGGCAAATGTACAAAACTTATAACACAAAGTCATTGGTACAGTACCAATAACTTTAAGTTATGTACATAAAAACCAATTGTACATGCCTGCACTGGACATCAAACCTGAGTCTCTCGCTTAAGAGTCCATTGTTTTTCCCACTAGGCTAATTGATTAAAGATGACGAACAAAAATGAATTTGACGGGAACACCCCGCTAGGCCACAGACGGACTAATCCAAGTTGGACCCGATTAAAGTGGCTCTGCGAAGCCAAGTTCGTAGTGTGGTATCATCTTTACAATGTATTACTATTCCACCCTACTATATTATTATAAACGTGAAAGTTAGTGAAGCGCTAATGTCCTAGTCGAACTGATTGAATGAAATCAATCACTTGAGCTAGCAACAACAGGCGCGGTCTGACGCAGGATGGGTGATCATCCCGTGACTACTAGCGGCATATTTTCCGAGCGCTTCCGTGCTTCGCAAGACACTTTAAGCCGTTGGTGCCGACTGGGCCGACAAAAGTTAAGCTATGTTAAAGTCCTTATGGGCGGCTTGATAACTTCTGACAGAAAGGCCCGCCACTGTCTTACAATCCTCCACCACCAACGACTTGTCCCCGTGGTGGCCAAATGGAAAGACATGTGGCCAAACCTTCCAGCGATGCAGGAAGACCCGTGCCCCAACAGTGGGGACATACAAGGGTTGATATCGAAAGTGTGTGAAGATGTCTGGATGTAGAAGGTGGAAAGAAAACGTCCACCAAGCGACATATATGCAACTGTACAGTAGAGCCATTTAAAGTTTTTATTTTACGTAAAAATACATACATACATACACACACACACACACATACATACATACATACATACATACATACATACATACATACATACATACATACATACATACATACATACATACATACATACATACATACATACATACATACATACATACATACATACATACATACATACATACATACATACATACATACATACATACATACATACATACATACATACATACATACATACATACATACATACATACATACATACATACATACATACATACATACATACATACATACATACATACATACATACATACATACATACATAACCTCACGCCTGTATCCCAGAGGGCAGAGACCAGGGACTGCCACCTGCCACGATCCTGACAGATCACCTTCGCTTCATCAACGTTCATAAGTCGTTGCATGCACGCATGCCGGTTCCGGGTACTTTTTCCCCATCCCCAATTTGGTCGATGTAAGTCCGTCTGGGACGTCCCTTACCAGCCCTTCCACTCACATTCGCAATATATATTTGTTTCGTCACTCTTTCTTCCTTCCTCCTCTCCACATGTACAAACCAGTACCAACGCAACATTCCTTTCTCAATTCAAAAAAATATCATATTTTGACACACATTGTGTGTTACTTAATAACGCAATAAGGGCTGAACAGAGTTACGAGTACATGAAGCTTGGCATACAGATAGACAAAGATCTGAATTGGGATAAAGGATACTCGATATCCTGGTAATGCGTTCCCAGGGGATTATATTTAATTGTTATGCCGTAACCTTTTATCAATCCAAACGCCATGATTTTTATTTATTAGGTTGTCATGGTAACAAGAATCGTATAAACGAATTCTGAAGTTTGACTACGGCTAGTAGTTAATAAAATATGGTTTGATATAATGCCCGGCGGATAACTTGAACATAAATCCGCGCAGTCAGGGAGAGTTAGCGTTGGACCACATCACATCTTCTTATTCTTCTTCAGGCTATATTATGTAGTCCACTGCTGGACATAGCCCTCCCTTAATGAGCGCCATAGCGCCCTGTCTTCAGCTTGCCGCATCCAGCATCTGCCGGCAGTTTTTCGCAGATCGTCATCCCACCTAGTCGGAGGGCGTCCTGCACTACGTTTGCCGAGTCGCGGTCTCCACTCAAGAACGCGTTTCCTCCAATAGTTGTCGGTTCTTCGCGAGGTATGGCCAGCCCACTGCCACTTCAGCTCGCTAATTCTCTGAGCTATGTCGATAACTTTGGTTCTCTGTCGGATGCATTCGTTATGAATCCTATACTTCAGAGAAACTCCGAGCATAGCTCTCTCCATAGCTCGCTGAGCGACTTTGAACTGGTGGACCAGCCCTTTCGTGAGTGTCCATGTCTCGGCTCCGTAAGTCATCACAGGTAGGACGAACTGATTGAAAACTTCATCACATCGTCAACCGATTATTAGGGGCACGCGTCTCTTCTCGAGGAAGGTATAGGCCATACTACACCACGGGGGCCAAGACCGGATGGGGGTTTGCAAGACTAGTGGCTGGGCTTACTGTCAGAAGTTCTCAAGCCGTTAGTCACAGACGGTCATCTATGTTGCTTAACCTTCGTGATCGTTTAAGATCACGAAGGTTAAGACTGAGGCAGCCCGGGCTACGAGCGATGCGGTTTTTTTTATCTAAAATTATCTAGATCTTGAATAATTACCTCGTAGCGTTTCCTAACTAAGGACCTGTTTCTGAATTTAGGATTTCATTAAGTAACGTTCTGTCACGCTCTTTTCCGAGAAATTCGAAGAGACAGCACTGTAGTTGCGTATTTAGCTAAATTCTCAATTCAGAAACTGGCCCATTATCACTGTTACTGCGATACTTTGGACTACTGTGACTTTTTTTACTTCTAAAAGTCACTTAAGTTTTATTCACGGATTTACTTGCATCATTCCGTAAAACTCCAAAAAATGTTATAGTATAAAAACCTATTTAGAGACTAAAAATGTAAAACCCATAAATGTAAATGTATGTTCCGATGTAAAACCTAACTGCAAAGTAGGTAGTCGGGGCTGTAAGTAATGCAATTTGCTTAAGCCAGATGTCGCTGCCTGTACGTAATACAGAGAATAGTGTAAAGAGGTTCGAAATTTCACTGATGCCGGTGAGTCGCCCATTGGCTCAATTGGTAGAGCGCTGGCACGGATAGCCAGAGGTTGCGGGTTCGAATCCCGGCATGGGTGAAATTTTTAGCCTCTTAATAGGTTTTTAAATTTGTCCTTAGCACGGGCTAGTGCATTAAAAATAAAAATAGTATAAATGTTATCGTGTTATCTTAGTTTTTGTTTTTCATGTTCTTCACGTTTTCGAGTCACGTTCCCCATCAAGTAAACCTTACAAACGAACGCGAGTCATTACAAATACTAGTTCAATTAAAAACGACGCAGCCGTGAGTTCACACTTAAATAATTAATGCTAGTTGAATAACAGCACCTAGAATAGAACAGAAGTACCAAACCAATAATTATTATAAAACTAAAAGTTTGTCCACTTTGGCTTTTCTTCTTCTCCTTCAGCCTATATTAGTCCACTGCTGGACATAGCCGTCCCCTAATGAGCGCCATAGCGCAAGGTTGTCCCATCATTGGGGGATAATGCCCATAATCCCCACGCTGGGCATGCGGGTTGGGTGGAAGTGTACTGCAGGAGGCGTTGCTGAACGGTTTGTGTACCTTAGTCGCCTTTTACGACAACCGCGGGAACAATTTGGGTTGGTGCTATTCTCTAGGCCGACACCACACAGACTAATAAGACGATTTATGCAGTGGCACCTTCACTCCCAGATGGGCGAAGGGACCAATCGTATGCTGCAGTGCCTGGGACATTGTTTTAGATGGCGTAAGCGAAAGGTTTGTACCATCACACTAAACCAATCGATGGATTTGGAAAAAAGAAACAAAAGTGGAATTGCAGAAACGAGAAAAAAATAACTCGCAAGTAGGCTAAATACTTTTTGGCACCCCACTACATGGATCCAATACTCCGTGAATTTATCCAAAATTTTTTTTAGTATTAAATTCTAATTGAGAATTTCACTAAGTAAATACTTAAGTAGCATTCTGTCACGCTCTTTGCTGAGAAATTCTGTGAGACGGCACTAGAGTTAACACTTTGCTTAGCGATATTCTCTATTCAGAAGTTGGCACTTAAAGGTATAATAATTATTGGACAAAACAGACCATAGTCGACCTTTTAGCTCATTCACAGAACGGCGTTACGGTTGAAATATATAAAGGGCGATTCTCTAAATCATTTTGTATACGAATTAAGGCATTAGGCGAATTAGCATAGCAGTTTTAATATTCATTTATACGGGCTGAGAATTGCACCCCACTATTTAGGCGTTCGGGATTAGCAGTACATTTGCACCCAGTTGGTTACGAACTAGGATTGTGGACTTAACCCTTAAAATTACTTCTAGTACTTTAAAGGGTTAAGGAAAAATTGTAGGGTTGAAACTGAACTAGGGACACACTTTTATAGGTAACTAGCTGACCCAGCGAACTTCGTACCGCCTAACAGTCGATTCTTTATAATTTTTACTTTTCTCTCCGTGACTAGAATTGAGAAAGGAATGTTGCGTTGGTTTGGACATGTGGAGAGAATGAAGGAAGAAAGATTGACGAAACAAATATATATTGCAAATGTGAGTGGAAGGGTTGGTATGGGTCGTCCCAGGCGGATATACATCGACCAGATAGGGGATGTATTAGCAAAGGGAAAGATAAAAAGTACCCGAAACCGGCGTGCGTGCATGCAACGACTTATGAACGTTGATGAATCGAAGGTGATCTGTCAGGATCGTGGCAAGTGGCAGTCCCTGGTCTCTGCCTACCCCTCTGGGATACGGGCGTGAGGTTATTAGAACCATCCTCGTACTTCACGGAATATTCTAAAAAAAGAATTAGCAAAATCGGTTCAGCTGCTCTCGAGATTTGCGCTTACCAACACATCCAGCGATTTATTTTTATATTACTAGCTGACCCAACGAACTTCGTACCGCCTACCATCGATTCTTTATTTTTTTTATTTTCTCTCTCCGTAAGAACCATCCTCATACTTCAAGGAATATTTAAAAAAAAAAATTGGCGAAATCGGTTCAGCTGCTCTCGAGATTTGCGCTTACCAACACATTCAACGATTCATTTTTATATTATAGACTAGCTGACCCAGCGAACTTCGTCGATTAACTAACAGTCGATTCTTGATTTTTTTATTTTTGTCTCCGCAAGAACCATCCTCGTACTTCAAGGAATAGGTATTCTAAAAAAAGAATTAACGAAATCGGTTCAGCTGCTCTCGAGATTTGCGCTTACCAACACATACGGGGATTTATTTTTATATTATAGAGAAGATGCACAAAAGTAAAAAATAATGCTCCAGCGTCGACATGTCAATCATCATCATCATCATCATCATCATCAGCTGGTGTCAGTCCACTGCTGGACGTAGGCCTCTCCCAAGACACGCCACTGAGCCCGATCTTGTGCTCTCCTCTTCCATGTCATGCCACTGTCTAAGTCAAAAAGCGTGGAGATCGAAAAACGGTCAAATTTCGGGCGGCCTATGTACTCGTAGCAAAGGAAAATAAAAAAGTGTTTATTGGAACAAATAAACAATACACTCGTAACATTAAAAATATATACTATTTTTATTCTTAATGCACTAACCCGTGCTAAGGACAATTTCAAGAACTTATTTAGGGGCTAAAAATTCCACCCATGCCGGGATTCGAACCCGCGACCTCTGGCTATCCGTGCCAGCGCTCTTTCCAACTGAGCTAATGGGCGACTCACCGGCATCAGTGAAATTTCGAACCTCTTTACACTATTCTCTGTATTACGTACAGGCAGCGACATGTGGGTACAGTGATATCATTCCGATGTACAAACCTAACTGCAAAGTAGGTAGTCGGGGCTGTAAGTGATGCAATTTACTTAAGCCAGATGTTGCTGCCTGTACGTAATGAAGAGAATAGCGTAAAGAGGTTATATTATTAATTTATAAATGACAGATGAATGTTTTTTGTAAGAATATATTAACTTGATCGTAATGCGACAATCATTGTAAAATTTCAGAATTGTATTACTGACCGATATTTTGAAAAAGCCATTTGTATCCATTGTCACTATTTGGGAAAATGCGTTTTAAAATATAATTAACGTTGCATTAGAATATGGGTTTTTTCTTTTAAGTAGATTGGTATAAAAAATCGGGATCAAATAAAATGCAGCAGTGAGAACAATGTTAAGCATTTGCACCTCTCCGTTTGTGGAACACTCCAAAAAGGAACTTCTTAATCCTATACAACGCTTCTGCCAGTAGATTGCAAAGCTGTTCCACTTTGTACCTTCGAAACAATTCGCTTTAGCTTATTAAAATGGTCGCCGGTTTGATTCCCGAGAGACCGTTGTATTGTATAAATGGCCTCAGCAAACATATCAATATTACTTACGAAAAATACTTTGCGTAGCTTACTAGAAACTTTCACTACTTTTAAGCCACTTGACGGGGAAACACCGGCGGATCTCTGACTGCGTATAGGTGGAGGGAGCAGACAAAACACCTTCCTGACTTCATAAAGCCGGTGGAGTCAATACCACCTGGAGGGCATGAGCAGTGGGGAGTATGGAGATCGCTGAACCGTCTGCGCGCTGGTGTTGCTCGATCCAGAGATAACCTAAAAAGATGGGGGATCCTGCCCGAAGATGCTGACATCCTGTGCCGATGTGGAGCTGCACAAACAACAATGCACCTTTGTGTCTCCACAGTGCAGTTTGCGGGATCTCATGGAGGCATCACCCGGCGCGCTCGCAGTGGCGCGGCTTTGGGAGCGAGATGTCTGAGAGGAGGGCGGCGCTTTCGACACGAAAGAAGAAGACTAGAAACTTAGGATAACTTTAAGAATGTGAACTAAAATATTATTATCATTATTATTAATACTTTTATTGCATTATACTAATATACAATACTGCTGACTTAATGTCATAAGCATTTTTATCAGTCGACCTGCGGACTTAAAAATAAATCAACTAAAAACTGCTTATTCTAGTACATAGTATATGCTGTTCTCAGGTTTTTTTATAACGTCAGAAAAACCAGTTCAAATTCAAACTAATTCTAAATAAGCAAACATTTTTCACTATCAAAAGAATTAGCAGTTAAATACCAACGTATTTAATAATTATTCAAGTTATTGAATAATTATGAAAGAACCAGGTTATTGTGGTAGTGAGGTATGTTTTGACTTACGCAATACAAATTCCATGAAAAGAGCACTTCTCACAACAATACCATATATTAATTACTATTATAACGCCAAGCCCAGCGTTGGGCTTGGCGTGCCTAGATCACAATGTACCTGGAAAATGTGACATACTTAAGGAGAGGACTCTACCCGGGAAACCCCAATTTTGGGAATAAACAAGGAATAATTCCGGAAATAACAACAATAACTTCCACATACCACGATCACTTGAACTAGGATATCCAAGCCGAACTAGCATACCCTGGGCTATTATAACCATGCAAGGACTGTTTGGAAAAGAATAGATAAAAATATAAAAAATAAAACATGTTTATTGTACACAAAAACAAAAACATAAAATACTGAGAGGATTTAGTTATATATTATATATTAAACGGGTCAAATCGCGATTATTTATTAGGTAAAACGTAATTACCTATTTATTTATTAGGTAATTACGTTTTACCTAATAAATAATCGCGGTCAAATCGCGATTATTTATTAATCGCGATTTGACCCGTCTAATATATAACTATGTATGAGTATCGCGATTCATTAAGAAAAATTAAGAGATTTTTCGTACCATGTGGTGTTTTTTTGTTAGTTTCTTCTCCGCATAATCTATTAATTGTGAAACTAACAACTTCGACGTTCAGTAAGCAAACATTTTGTTTTTAAAGTGAATATTCTATTTATTTATTTTGCGTATGGTATACAGCGGGTTAAAATACGACAGGGGTCTCCCTTCCGTATTTTAACCCGCTGTATACCATCATCAATCCAATCGGTCACTTTCTTGTCGGCTTCGTGAATCTTCCGAATCGTTATCAACCCTTGAATGTCCCCACTGCTGGGGCCCGGGTCTCTTCCTGCCACTTCCTGCATAGCAGAAAGGTTAGGCCATACTCCACACATGACATGCCATTACATGACCAACGGCTTAGCGTGCTCAGAAAAATGCCACTAGCGGTAGTCACGGGACGCTCACCCATCCTGTACCTGACCGCGCCTGTTGTTGCTTAACCAAGTGATTGATTCTAATCACTCGGTTCATCTAGGCCACGAGCACTTCCGAATGCTTCCTCTTAATCTCCTTCGTAATATAAATTCAACTGAGAGGTTTTTTCCCTGAAATATTTCCATTTGCCGGGAAACTTTCCGTCGAAAATATCCCTCGACACATCCCTAGACAGTCAATTATTCACACCAGGAAATTGTCCAAAACTAGCTCCACAACAGATCAAGTATTTACGGGACAAACGGCCGGTGCAAAGCGGAAGCCACCGCTCTACCGGAAACGGAAACCGAGTGCCTTTGTGAAATTATTGCTGCAAAAGCTTAGCAATTAACAAGTACGTCGTTACGCTGCGTTATATTTGCACTCCAATTAATTACTAAACACTTCACGCAGATATACAAGTCTTTTATCATCGTCAGGCTATACCAGTCCACTGCTGGACATAGCCCTCCCCTAAAGAGCGCCACGTTGTGCTATCATAGGAGGTAATGCCCATAATCCCCACGCGGGGCATGCGGGTTGGGGATCGCAGTTCGGTGGAATTGTACTGCAGGGGGCGCTGCTGCCCACAAGTCTTTTATACCACCCTGTAAAATTATATAAATATAAAGAGTTAAATTAAAAAAAAATAACAGAGGCACTGCTGAGTATCATTCCGATGTGAAACCTAACTGCAAAGTAAGGTACTTGGGGCTGCAAGTGATGCAAATTACTTCAGCCAGATGTTGCTGCCTGTACGTAATACAGAGAGTATTGTAAAGAGGGTCGAAATTTCACTGATGCCGGTTAGTCGCACATTAGCTCAGTTGGGAGAGCGCTGGCACGGTGAGCCAGAAGTCTCGGGTTCGAGTCCCGGCATGGGTGAAATTTTTAGCCCTTAAATAGGTTTTTACATTCTTTTGTATTTGTCTCTATCTGCCTATACATATTTATTTAGTCTCCATAAGTCTTATAAATATTCGGTCATGCTTATAAAAACACGTTTTCACAAAACACCCCCCAAAGGCACTTTAAATAGTCTGTGGTAAAGGAAAAGAGGTAACCACAAATTTATTTAAACTGCCTCTGAGGAGTATTTTTGCGGGAACCTGTTTTTATAAGTCAGACCAAGTCTCTGCTGACGTTACCTGGACCCTCGTTAAATATGCAGACGGTGCTACTCGTGGGCACTGGTAATAAAGCCTAGAGTCGACTGGGACTGTAAGGGGGTGACAGACGGGCTGATAAGTCTTTTGGGGCATGTTTTGCTCATTTAAGGCTCTGTCCACGGCCATCAAGGTTTTGAATCCGGTCTCCGGATTACCCGGGCCTAACCTTCCTGCGATGCGGGAAGAGACCCGTGCCCCAGCAGTAGGGACATACCTTTGTATGTCCCTACTGCTGGGGCACGGTTGATACGATATCAAGTTTTTCCCTGAATGCATCCAAATGTCTGTCACTCTCTGTCGGCTAAAGATCGAACTTGTTATTTTCACGTTATCAAATAAATCTGTTGATACCAAAGTAATCCTGGTTTATTTATTCATATTCCATGTTCTCATAGTGAAAATGGAGTGAATGAAAGGAGACTCCCGAAAGACATACGCAGTGAACCGTTTGGCGCATCCTGGGCAACAATTAGCGAGTCCCTGGGGGGCTTGACATCGACACGCTAAGAAGGTAGGGATATTCACAATTCAAAACTAATTGGATGGAGCAGCCAAGTCTAATCGAGCCTCTTTAGAACGTGTGGTACAGACTTAAGATTCACAGGGTGAATCGTATAATTTGTTTAGTCTAACGCAGTCGAGTCAGACTAGAGTCTAGAATCTAGAGGTAGATGCAGCGCTCGTGTGTAAATCTAGATTTTAGACTCTGAGGGTTCTGTAGAGTTACGATCGTCTTTCTACAGGTTTTTTTATGTAGCCTGATAGATTCAAGTATACGTCCCATTGCAAGGCACAGGCCTTCTCTCGGAAGGCTTGGGCTTAATTTCCCCGCGTGCCCACCGCGGATTGGAAATTTCAAGCACTGAGGAACACCTCAGACACTCAGACAGCGAGTGGTATTGCTTATATTATCATTAATGCACTAACCCGTGCTAAGGACAGTTTTAAAAACCTATTTAGAGGCTAAAAGTTCCACCCATGCCGGGATTCGAACCCGCGCCCTTTGGCTATCCGTGCCAGCGCTCTTTCCAACTGAGCTAATGGGCGACTCACCGGCATCAGTGAAATTTCGAACCTCTTTGCAATATTCTCTGTATTACGTACATGCAGCGACATCTGGCTGAAGTGATTTGCATCACTTTCAGCCCCGAGTACCTACTTTGCAGTCAGGTTTTACATCGTCATGATATCGCTGTACCCACATGATTATATTATTTTTAATGCACTAACCCGTGCTAAGGACAATTTTAAAAACCTATTTAGCTCACTTCTAAAGAGCACTGGCACGGATAGCCAGAGGTCGCGGGTTCGAATCCCGGCATGGGTGGAATTTTTAGCCTCTTAATAGGTTTTAAGAGAGTGGTATTAATGGTATAAAAGTGGCACATAAATGTACTTAGAAAGTCCAGTAGATATTCCGTTTATGCACACAGATGTATACGTGGAAAGTTACATAATCAAGGCGTAGGTCAGAATACAATTTCTAATATCATGGCTCCATTATCAAAAACCACTTCGTCGCACGCTTCTGTTTTGTCCATCGTCACTCTCTGCCGAGGGTCCTTATTCACATTTTCACCTAAACAAGGGGCCACTTAAGCACCTATTACTTTGCATTTAACATCGAGATTCAATTAGAGAGAGTAGTTTCAATGGAATAATGCCTTTGGGCAGCCGGGGGCGATCGGAAATGCCCTTCGGGTCCCAGGTTTGATGTTTGAGGCAATTCGGCGTAAGCGTTTCCGAACGCAATTAAAATGAACTTTACTGTTGATATTTTGTGATGTACACATACAGAGACAGACACACTCACATACAAGGTAACATCAAATAGACGCAATTCCAGAAACTGTATAATAGTTGTATAATTATCTGACGAGTCTGATCGCGATTACTTATTATGTAAAACGTAACGTAATTTTGTATATAACTATTTATGAGGATCGCGATTAATTAAAAATACTGTATAATATATATTATTATACTAAATATTACACTTTATTGCGCACGAAACATATACTATTGTGAAAGAAGTGTGACTGTAGAGTAAAAAAAATTAATTTAATTTCAATTAATAATCAGTATTTTTAAGTTCATGTAAAGTAATTAGTTTATAAATTTAATTTTAACTTCAATTACTAATAATCAATATTGTTGACTTTATATAAAAAAATAATTGGTTTGCCTATTTTGGAAGGTAACTTCATAATTAACTTTTGTAATTTTTGCCGAGGGTAGTAAACTAACCGTTAATGCTTTCTAAAAGACGCCCGTCACCTCAGTCATCCGGGACCACGGCACCTGAAAAAGTGCCGAGACGTCGGAAAATTGTAAAAATGTAATAAACGAGCATAAATCCGTATAAAAATAGTTTTAATCATATTTTTCAGGTTTAAATAGTACGAGAGAATTTTGCAGTGTTTAAATGTAGGTAATTAAAGTACGCTCTCCTTTTCTTCATAACAAAAGTGTACTCGTGTGAATTAGTATTTAAATCTTTATGATTTTAGCTTGTTTGCCTTGTGTTTTATGAATATTTTAGTTTCGTTCATCATCATCAACCCATTATGTCCCCACTGAGGGGCACGATTCTCTTCCCTAAGGAAGGTACAGGCCATACTCCACCACGGTGGCTGGTGTTACTCTCCGAAGTTGTCAAGCCGCCCTAAGGCCTCTGACTTGGCTTGACGACTGCCATCTACCGACGACAGCCGGCACCAACTGCTTAACGTGCCTTGTGAAGCACGGAACCGCTCGGAAAAATGCCACTTAGTCATACACGTTTTACCGGACCCATCCATGCACTGAACGCGCCCTGTGTTGCTTAATCTTCGTGGTCGTTTAGGATCACTCAGGCAGCTGGGGCTACGAGCGACTGAGCTTTAGGTTTATGAATAGACTTGGGCAAAGTGTGTCCTTAGAGGGAGTTGTTATATCTCATATCTTTGCTCACCGAGACACACTATATCTCTATCATATCTCGCTCACCACTTGTGTCCTAGCTCATACGACGTCCAATCAACTAAGTGCGTGTGGAAACAAAAGACACAAGTTCCCTACTTTATCCAGATCACACGTTTCTTTTGGTGAACTTTCTCTCATCGCTCGTTGGTTACGACGAGAAATGCGGCCGAATGTAACCGATGTCAGACGATGTTGATCTCGCTCTCGCGCATTGTGTCTGAGCTGGATAAAGTTGATAAAGTAGCAGGAGATGACTACCGTACTGAGTTGAGAGTATGTGCGAGGGAGCCAGATATAGTTGACATCTCTGGGATATGAATGGGTCACACTTGACGGGGAGGGAGTTGTGTGTCAAATCATATCTGGCTCTTGAGTTACCCAAGGCTATTTATAAATACTTTATTTAGGTTTCAATGCCCTTAGCCATAAGCACTATGGTGGCGCGGAACACTTGCCTGTACGATACTAACCTGAGCATGAGTGGCCTTTTTTATGAGGTAATGGTTACCAATAATGTATACCTGAAACAAAATAATGACTGTGATAAGATTAACATTTATACGTTCAGCTAACATAAGTATTAGTACACATACTTTGTAATATTTTCGACGGGTCTAATCGCGATTGTTTATCTGTCGGCCGGCTGCGAAAAACTAAAAGTGCCTATCCACAATAATTGACTGTACTCGCCACTTCAGTCTACCCGTGACCACGTGAAACATCGGGAAATAAGGTAATTGCCTCGCCTCTGTACATGTATTTTCTTCAAATGTATTTCTTTTTTGTGTCCAATAAAATATAAAGTATAAGTACGTTTTACCCAATAAAAAATCGGTTAGACCCGTTTAATATATAACTATGAATGAGTATCGCGAATCATTAAGACATACTACAAATACTTTCCAAAGAAACGCCCTGGCAAAACAGCACGGAAAAAGAAGCACTTTAGTACTGAGTTTTTGGCAGGAATATATCTAGTATTGTGCACAAAACTTCTACAACTCCGATACAGCATGAAAGCAAATATCCAGAACTTATTAAGTACCGGAACGCTGGAGCTGCAAAATCATTATTCTTCTCCAAACAAACCTCGTTTAAATTCCCACCCACAGTTCCACCAAAGCGAATCTTCACCTGAAATTTACTGCAGCCATACATCTCAGTTAGTACCGATCGGAATCGAACCTAAGACTAAGCGGGTGAACACTTTAACACCTGTAACGGAGTGTAAAATATCCCGGGAACAAATTGCTCAGTTTATTTGAGAGAGAACCGAGGGGAGCAGGCGTGGTTTTCTGGGTTTTTAGGATTCCGTATCCCAAGGGTGTCAGCGGTTAGGGTTGCCAGGCACAAAAAACCTGACATTTAGTATAGTACTAATTATTAGTAGAAGCGAGTACCTAACGCTGATTGACGATGACTTGACATCGTTAGAAGAAGTACTAGAATTAGTATTTCATAGTAATGGTGTACTATAATTATTACGTATTTAACGCTTTGTATATCCCCAATCTTGAGGCACGGGTCTTTTCCTGCATGAAGGTTATCCCATACTACACCTAGGGGGTCAAGGTCTGTTTGGTGGAATTCAATTCGATTTAATTCAACGTAAAGATTCGCATTCTGTTTGGTGTATGTCAAGGTTAAATGTTAGCCACTGCCTTCGGGCCGTACTGTAGTGGAGAAAAAGCCAGCGGGAAAAAAACTCCACTCTGACTATTGTGCGGGCCTTACTGTCAGAAGTTATCAAGAGACCCATAACGCCTCGACATTACGATAACGACACTTAACGACGACAACAGCCGGAAAAAACTGCCACTAGCGATAGTCACGGGACGGTCACCCATCCAGCATCTAACCGCGACTGTGGTTGCTTAAGCTTAGTGATTGATTCCAATCACTCAGATCGGCCAGGCCACGAGCGCTTCTTCATAGAATAATAACATGTTTATTTCAGACCATAGTTTTGATACAAAAAACAAACAAGTATGTACCAGACCGCCACTGAGGTTCCCTAAATTAATAAAGGAAAGAAAACACATTATTTTATAAATATATTTTTTTCTAATACGAAACCCCCAGGGTGTGAATCCAACTTGCACTTAGCCGGCTTCCTAAAAGAGCGTTTCTGTCAGTACGAAATGGGAGTGATTTTGCAGTGTACTTTTTGGACGTCTAACACAAGTGGACAAAAGTTCGATATCGATATCAACCTTTGTATGTTCCCACTGCTGGGGCACGGGTCTCTTCATGCATCGCAGGAAGTTTAGGCTATACTCCACCATGGGGGCCAAGTCCGGGTTGGTGAAGGATTGTAAGACAGTGGCGGGCCTTACTCTCAGAAGTTATCAAGTCGCCCATGAGGCCTCTGACAGGGCTTAACGACTGCCATTACATGACAGCCGGCACCAATGGCTTAACGTGCCTTGCGAAGCACGGAAGAGCTCGGAAAAATGGCACAAGCGGTAGTCACGGGACGGTCACCCATCCTGCACCTGACCGCGACTGTTGTTGCTTAACTCAAGTGATTGATTCCAATCACTCGGTTCGCCTAGGCCACGAGCGCTTCACAGTTTGTGGAAATAAAATATTCTTCTTTTTAAACGCTAATAATAGCGTTTTAAGGAAATAGTTTTTATAAATGAGGCCCGTAAATCTTTAAAGTTATTTAAAATATAAAATCTTTAAAAACTACATAATATAGCCTGAAGAAGAAGAATCTTTATAAAAATTGCTTGCTACTTCTAACTTAAAATTTCTTGAATTAGCTGTAAAATTAAAAGTTTCGGACCGAGCCCGGATTGCACCAACAAAACTGGGCTTGTCCTTCGCATGATAAATATTCAACAAAATTCAACATGGCGTCCGGGACGAATTTATAATACCAGACCCAAAGCAAACACAATACTCGGCTACTTCATAGGGTTAGCTTCTTAAGCAGGGACCAGACATGCATGAAGCGTTAGGTAGATAAGCCTCAGCTCTTTAACGCCTCATCGAATCTCGTTTATTTATTGTTCAACGAATACACACTTTCAAAAATCTATTTAGAGGCTAAAAATTCCACCCATGACGGGATTCGAACCCGCGATCTCTGGCTTTCCGTGCCAGCGCCCTTTCCAACTGAGCTAATAGGTGACCCACCGGCATCAGTGAAATTTCGAACCTCTTTACAATAATCTCTGTATTACGCACAGGCAGCGACATCTGGCTGAATTAATTTGCATTACTTTCAGCCCCGAGTACCTACTTTGCAGTTAGGTTTTTACATCGGCGTGATATCGCTGTACCCACATGACTATCTTATTTTTAATGCACAAACCCGTGCTAAGAGATGAAATGAAAAGGTTTTATTCAAAGTAGCGCAGAAGCTGCGTCTTAATGAACGTTACAATTCAAACTAGGTGTCCATTTCAAAATCTAGATCATTTTGGAGAAAAAATGGACAAAAAAACTCCAAACTTAGTCTTTTCAAAGTCCTTAATTAACATAGTTTACATAATTATTATAAACATAGAACTCATACTGGCTATAATTCCAGATCTCATTGTCATCTAGATAATCCTTTATGTTATAGTAGCCCTTTTGGCACAAAGTGTGCTTAACATATTTTTTGAACCGCGATTCAGGCAAGCTTAATATATCTTCAGGGATTTTATTATAGAAGCGTATACAATGCCCCATGAAGGATGTATTAACCTTATCCAGCCTAAATAGTGGGAACAAAAGTTTATGTTTATTTCTAGTATTCACATTGTGTTGGCTACCTAAAGTTTTAAAGTTACTGATATTTTTCCTGACGTACATAATGTTTTCATAGATATACTGACTGACAACAGTCAGGATGTTAGTTTCTTTAAAGAAATCTCTTAACGAATCTCTACTGCCTAGCTTATAAATAAATCTGATCGCTCTCTTCTGCAAAACAAAGACAATTCAAAAACATATTTAGAGGCTAAAAATTCCATCCATGCCGGGATTTGAACCCGCGACCTCTGGCTATCCGTGCCAGATACACACTTGTTCTCTATACTAGATTTATAAGATTTAATTAATAGCTGAAACATAATAGACTTAATTAAAACTGTTTTTATGCGGATTTATGCTCGTTTATTACATTTTTACAATTTTCCAACGTTTCGGCACTTTAACAGGTGCCGTGGACTCGGATGACTGAGGTGATAGGCGTCTTTTTGAAAGCATTAACGGTTAGTTTACTACCCTCGGCAAAAATTACAAAAGTTAATTATGAAGTTACGTTCCAAAATAGGTATTTAAATTATTTTATATAAAGTCAACAATATTGATTATTAGTAATTGAAGTTAAAAATTAAATTAATAAATCCAATTATTTTACATGAACTAAAAATATTGATTATTAATTGAAATTAAAATTAACTCTACAGTCACACTTTTAGCAAGGGGGTCTCATGCACTTAAGCACTGGTTCCCATGCTGCCGGTATATTCCAACCACGATCTCTATTAAAATTTGGATGCCGGCGGATCTCTATTGCCTCGCGTATCATTCTAGGGAAGAAACGGTCTTCTCGGGTTAGAACTTTAACTTTATCAAAATGTATAAAGTGGTTGGTACCGCTAAGTGTATGTTCGCTGACTGCAGATCTACCAGAGCGCTTATGTTTCACGTCCGCGATATGTTCCTTCACCCGTTCAGCTATGGTACGCTTGGTTTGACCAATGTACGAGGAACCACGTTCACAGTCAAGCTTGTATACTCCTGCCTCTTCAATAGAGATCGTGGTTGGAGTATACCGGCAGCATGGGAAACAGTGCTTAAGTGCATGAGACCCCCTTGCTAAAAGTGTGACTGTAGAGTTAATTTTAATTTTAATTAATAATCAATATTTTTAGTTCATGTAAAATAATTGGATTTATTAATTTAATTTTTTAACTTCAATTACTAATAATCAATATTGTTGACTTTATATAAAATAATTGAACTACCTATTTTGGAACGTAACTTCATATAATTAACTTTTGTAATTTTTGCCGAGGGTAGTAAAATAACCGTTAATGCTTTCAAAAAGACGCCTACCACCTCAGTCATCCGAGACCACGGCACCTGTAAAAGTGCCGAAACGTTGGAAAATTGTAAAAATGTAATAAACGAGCATAAATCCGTACAAAAACAGTTTTAATTATGTCTAGTGCTCGTGATAACCTTAGAAAAAACTATACATAATAGACTGCACTGCATATTCTGTACTAATTTCATCATTTTTAGTATACAAACAAATTAAACTGTTTTGATTTGGTTTAAACATTTTTGTAGCTAGATCTATCTGTATATTTTTTCCGGATGGGGGCGCTGTTTGCTGAAGTACAGGTTCACGCCTAGTTTAGCAACAAATGCAACTATTTGCTTTTTGAAAAATCTACATAGCATAGTTCTAATTTGAAAAACAACTTGTATGACTTTTTTGGAACAAATAAAATTCTATTCTATTCGAATGGGCTACCTAATATGGATCTGGGTGTAGTATTAACTCAATTATGTATTAAGTTACTTAATATGTTTAAAGACAGTGTGAAAAAAAAGTATTCATTATACTCACTTGTATCCATTAAGTTCTAAAACATTTTAAGGCATTTTAACTAAAAAAATGGATAATTTCTGCAAAAAAAACATAAACCTAGATAATTTTGTGTCTGTAGGAATTTTATTGAAAACGGCCAGGATTGGTCGAAGCATTACATCTACAAAGAAATCTAGATTTAGAAAAAATACTAGGTATAATTTTAAAGCGTCTTTTCTTGTTTAGTACAAACACAATAAATATTAGTTATCAACTCTTGTATGTGCCCCACTGCTGAGGCACGGGTTTCTTCCTGCATCGCAGGACGATTAGGCCACACTCCACCACGGGGGCCAAGTCCGGGTTGGTGGAGGATTGTAAGACAGTGGCGGGGCCTTACTGTCAGAAGTTATCAAGCTGCCCTGAGGCCTCTGACATGGCTCAACGACTGCCATTGTATGACAGCCGGCACCAACGGTTTAACATGCCTTGCGAAGCACGGAAGCGCTCGGAAAAGTGGCACTAGCGGTAGTCACGGTACGCTCACCCATCCTGTACCTAACCGCGCCTGTTGTTGCTTAACCAAGTGATTGATTCGAATCACACGGTTCGCTTAGGCCACGAGCGCTTCTTATATAAATATTAGTATTCCTTAAGTATTAAGGATCACGAGCAATACATCGACTTCAATGCTTCAAAGATAAATTTGTAGTATTAGTTTAGTAGTACTAGTATTAGGATTAAGACGAATATTGCTAGTAAATGAATAGGTATGTCTAAATTCGTGAATAAACGCGTCCACTAATAAATGAACGACCCGTTACGTGTGTGACCGGCTTAAGTCTGTCGGTTTGTTACCCTGTTACGATATCCTGCAAATTTTAAAACACTCTAGCGGTCTTTCTGTTATTAAATTAATTAAATAAGGATTTCATTTACAAGCTACCCAACTTCGGTCTTCGTTACTTCGTTGGAAAGACAATTAACAATAGTACAGGGTGTCTAAATGTAACATGAAGCGCTCGTGGCCTAGCCGAACCGAGTGTTTGGAATCAATCACTTGAGTTAAGCAACAACAGGCGCGGTCAGGTGCAGGATGGGTGACCGTCCCGTGACCACCGCTAGTGGCCTTTTTTCCGAGCGCTTCCGAGCTTCGCAAGGCACTCGTTAAGCTATGTCAGTCGTTAATGACACTCGTTAAGCTATGTCAGAAGCCTTATGGGCGGCTTGATAACTTTTGACAATAAGGCCTGCCACTGTCTTGCAATCCTCCACCAACCCGGACTTGGCCCCCGTGGTGGAGTATGGCCTAACCTTCCTGCGATGCAGGAAGAGACCCGTGCCCCAGCAATGGGGCGCACAAGGGTTGATATCGAAGTGTAACATGTATGTTTGGTGTTTGGTTCACTCTACGAAATATTATGCAATGTATTTGAATTTCGAGATTCGAACTTCACACGCACTTTGATAAAGTCTTTGTTATTTTTGGCTATATTTTCGGCCAAAACCTCACTGGGACAAAAAAATAGTAGGCTAATAGTGACGTAGGTAAACTTTTTTTAGGAAGCCTACATACGTCTTACTGCATGCACAGGCCTTCTCTCAGCAAGAGATAGTACGGGCCATCTTCGTTCTTAGTGTTTAACACTCCTGCTGCGTAAAGTTAGAGAGTATTTACCACTGGCGTCCAAACTTCGTCACGTACTCCTATAGTGAGTTATGTAGAAATGCGTCCTTAAAAATGCCCATCCAAAAGCTCTAGATTGCTCGTAGCCCCGGCTGCCTGAGTGATCTCAAGCGATCACGAAGGTAAAGCAACACAGGGCGCGTACAGTGCATGGATGGGTAACCGTCTATGACTAACGCTAGTGGCATTTTGCCGAGCGGTTTCGTGCTTCGCAAGGCATGTTAAGAAGTTGGTGCCGGCTGCCATAGATAGATCGCAGTCGTTAAGCCAAGTCAGAGGCCTTAGGGGCGGCTTGAAAACTTCTTACAGTAAGACCAGCTACTAGTCTTGCAAGCTTCGCTAATCCGGATTTAGCCCCCGTGGTGGAGTATGGCCTGTACCTTCCTTAGGGAAGAGACCCGTGCCCCTCGGTGGGGACATAATGGGTTGATGATGATGATGATGATGATGATGAAAAGCTCTTTAGAGATAATGGAAATTACTATAAAACTTTTTTTGTTTAATTTTTTGCAGCGAATTACACGTACAGAGCTTTTTTATGTTATTATTTTGGTGTAAATGTTGTATTTTGAATTTCAGCCTGCAAGTTTTCTGGTCGCGTCAAAGCTTTATTATCACTACAAGAGTGCGCAAGGTCCTAGACACGTTTCTTTTATGTTTTCGTTGCTTATACATTTCTGGTCAAAAGAATAAATGCTCTAAGTTTAAAGACACTTAGACTGCGTACTTTCACACAAAATAGACTAAAAACATTGTTATAAAATAAATAATGGTATAATAAAAATACGGTTGAGATATATTTTTTTACCTGCTGGGATAATATCATAATATCATATTATGATAGTTTGTCAGAAGTGCTACGTAGAAAAATTTAACAATCTTAGTTTAGGCCTTTCTCAAAAGCTAATGTCCGTCCCATAAAAAAATCTTAGAAATTTCCAGAATCCAACATTTATGTAATGGCCTAATACAGACTTTTAAAAAAGACTTGATTTATATTTTCGTATCTCCTGCGTTAAAAACTTAAACTATACTACAGGCCTATGAAGCATTACTGCCGAAAAGAGCGCAATCCTGTTCACGACCACGACTAGGAAACAAAATGGCGCAAGAGACGCGGGTAGTTCAAACAACAAGGTTCAAGTTTGAACAGGTTAACTCCGAGTTTGAGAGTCAAGATGCAGCAGTGGAGCTTGGCGAATTATCGAGGTATTTGAAGATACATGGATAAACGAGATAGTCTATCTCTCTCTATTTATACAAACCGTTGAAGACGCCCACTGTTCAGCATAGGCCTCTTCACCGTGACGCCAACCTTGACGGCCCGTCTACTTAATGTCATCAACCTATCGGGTAGGGGTCTCCTAACAGGCTAGGGGGCCTACGCGCCGTCTTGGGGACCTACCCGCCGTCTAAGAGGCCTACCCGCCGTCTAGGGGGCCTACCTGCCGTCTAAAGGGCCTAACCGCCGTCTAGGGGGCCTACCCACCGTCTAGGGGCGAACCCGCCGGCTACGGGGGCCTGCCCGCCGTCTAAAGGGCCTACCCGCCGGCTAGAGGGCCTACCCACTGGCTAGTGGGCTTACCCGCCGGCTAGGAGGCCTACTTACAGTCAACACGAATCGAACCAAAGACGATGCAGTCTATACATTTAACCGACCTATCTAATTAAACGCGACCTTTGTTACTGTAAGTATCAATTAATCAGCGCGTAACTCGTCCGCTGCTGGACATATACTTTTCCCAAAGAAAGCCACTTGTATCTGAACTCCGCCGTCCTCATCCTCATTATATACTTATCATAAAAAACAAGTCAATAACAGCGTGACAAAATAAATAATTTATTGTTTTAGAGGCCACCACACGAAAATACACCGTCCAGTATTCCACATGTTCAAGAAACCAATCCAACAAATTAACCATTCAACTATCCCGCAGATTTACCCACGGAATTATTTCTGAGCTCAAGCGTTCCTGAAATCAAGCGGAGTGAGTCAGCCAAACCGCTCAGCGGATATACAAGCGAAGCGTTGCAACTTATAATTGTGTAATTGATTTAGAAACTTTCCTCCTTTCCGGTGCAGTTTAGTTTAGAGTGTCGCCCTAACTGGCGAAACCTTCCATACACAGACACAGCTCGTATTGCCTAGGATAGGTTTCCTAGTCTAGACAATACAATGCTCACTCTCTTTTTCTTTCTTTGGCCTTTGCCTCTATTTATTTATTATTTTATTTAGGAACGCCAACAGGCTACATATCTACCAACAAATTAATAACAAAGTCTATGTCTAATTTGCTAATATGTATCCCAGTTAGAGGCATCGAAAGTATTTGCAGAGATTCTATATAAATTAAAATTTAGTACCTAGAGTTACTTAGAGATAGGTACTTAGCTTATACTTAACACTTTATTTAGTGCATCTACGTAACGAAATGTTTAAAGCAGAGTCCACTTGCACCGTTACTCATAATAGATGGGTGAAGAGAACCGCTTGATCGGAAGGGACCATTTGGACGCAAAGAAAACACATATTATAGAGTACACAAATGTTGAACAACTTAGTAGGGGGTATGCTCATGACCACACGATGGATTATGCCATAGAGTCACAGAAAATGCTCAGAATTAGAATTATGCGCAACTGTACATAACGGTAATAATCTTATTAGTAGATAGATAGAATATTCTTTATTGTACATAAGAAATACAATAAACTATTTAATTATATACAGCTATTATATTATTTTTAATGCGCTAACCCGTGCTAAGGGTAAATTTAAAACCCTATTTAGAGGTTAAAAATTACACCTATGCCGGGAGCCTCTAAATAGGTTTTTATATACAACTATATTTCTAAAAGCAATTTCTCTTTTTAATACCTTTTATACCGTTTATTTTATGCCGAGAATAAAAAAATAAAAATAAATAAAAGTTTAAAAAAATTGTTAAATAAAATATGCAGGACCACCGACCGACCGGGGCCGAGAGATTTTGCTGATTTTGTTATAAACACTGGATACCCTTCCCAGATTAGTTATTGCATTCCTTCCTTCTAGTTCGACAAGAGGACAAAGAAAAACCAATCGCCAATTGGGACGCCGTCGCAAGCGAGACCGCAGTGTTAGCGGGGTTAGTTCCAGGCTTAAGTTTTTAACTGACTTTAAAATACTAAGGGGTTTTTGCTATGACTGTACTCCACAGGGAGTTGGCGTTCCTGGCTTAGTTTTAGCAGGAGCTAATTACTCGTGATAAGATGGCGAAAATCGGATTCGGGGAAAATGGGGCAGTTGCAAAATGTCAGACCAAAGTAAGACGCGAGGGTATTACTACTCTTTTAACTATACGTGTACAAAATAAGCAATATAGACTGCAAAAACCCATAACAATAACCTAAGCAGAAATAATACACTACGTAGACAAAATACCTGTACATAATATTGGCCTTTTTGCATCTACTTAATGAGATGATTTATACAGCGTCCAGTGGTATCACTAGATAGGTGAAGGGACCACCCCGACGCTGTAGTGCCTGGGTCATGGTTTCTATAGATGGTGTAGGCTTGCCCAGCATCTATACCATCCAGACAGCCTAGTCGGCCTAGCCCACAGGAAAGACTAGTCAATACGTGCGGAGCCAACCAAGCTGCGGGTTTCCTCACGATGTTTTCCTTCACCGTTAGCGTGTGGTATTGCGACTACAAATTCGCAAATGTATGTAACTTTGAAATTAAACAAAGTCATTGGTACATGCCCGCACTCGGGATCGAACCTGGGGCTCTCGCTTGCCAGTCTATGGTTCTACCCACTGAGCTACCACCGCTCTCACCTGTACATATAAATAAATAAAATACATATTAAATAAAATATAAATATATAATTATATAATTTTTAATGCACTAACCTGCTAAGGACAATTTTAAAAACCTATTTAGAGACTGAGTCGCCCATTAGCTCAGTTGGAAAGAGCGCTGACACGGATAGCCAGAGGTCGCGGGTTCGAATCCCGGCATGGGTGGAATATTTAGCCTCTAAATAGGTTTATAAAATATATATATATCTCAAAAAAAGTAAAACGGAATCCTAAAGCTACTTGGGAAATAATAAAAAACATTAGCAATATAAATTCTAAGTCTTCACCCCCCCTTGAACTACTGAATTTGAGTACTGAACCTCTCATGTCACTAAACACAGTAAATATTTTTTTCGCAAATATTGGAAAAAACCTGGCCAGCAAAATTAACCCATCTAAGCACGCCCTAAAATTTTTTCAACCTACTCAAATTAATTCTTTTGCACTGACAGAGGTGGACTGCTGTGAGATAGACGATATAATTAAAGGACTTCGATCCGATTGTTCCGTAGGTCATGATGGCATATCCTCCATAGTACTTAAATCAGTTCGCCTCAAAATAGTTCCAGTTATCACACATATATGTAACCTTTCCTTTAGATCAGGTATCTTTCCTACTACTTTTAAAAAGGCAGTAGTCCATCCCATCCACAAAAGCGGGGACAGAGACAGTGTCAATAACTATAGACCAATATCTGTTTTGAGCACCTTATCTAAGGTTTTGGAAAGGGCACTTAATAACAGACTTACCCTTTATCTTGAGAATAACAGTATAATATCAGAAAACCAATACGGATTTAGAAGGGGCAGATCCACTGAAGATGCAGTTATTGAATTAACCACAACTGTTTCAAAGGTTTTAGACGGCAAAAGAAAGTGTATGGGCGTTTTCCTCGACCTTTCTAAGGCATTTGACACTGTCTCTGTTCCCCTCCTTCTAAACAAACTGGAAGCTATTGGAATAAGAGGAGTAGCCTTGGACATCTTCCGTGACTATCTCTTGGACCGAACACAAACAGTAAAAATTAATGAATTCTTCAGTGATGAGTGCGCTTTAGAGTACGGCGTTCCGCAAGGGTCTATCCTTGGCCCAACCCTTTTCATAATATATTTAGATCAACTTTGTAATTTGACCATACCTGACTGCAATATCATAACGTATTCAGACGACACAGTACTCTTGATTCAGGGCTCAAACTGGACTGAGACTTGTAAACGTGCAGAATCAGCACTTACAATTGTGATGGATTGGCTATCTCAAAACCTGCTAACTCTAAATGTTGAAAAGACCAAATGTTTGCCTTTTTGTTTTCGTGCATGCACTTTAGACTCCTTTGAACTTAATATTAGGGCTCACTTGTGTGGCCAGTCACAACCTACCTGTGATTGTCTTAGTTTAAAAGTAACTGACAATATCAAATATCTCGGAATAACTCTTGATCCGGCACTGTCCTGGAAAAAACAGATAAAAAATCTGACCGGACGGTGTCGGAAACTTATATTTATATTTAAAAGACTTAGAAACTCTGTTAGTTTTGAAACCATTATTAGTGTGTACTATGCGTTAGCTCAGTCTATTTTAACTTATTGCATTGCAGCTTGGGGTGGGGCCGCTAAAACCCTACTTCTTCCCTTAGAAAGAGCACAGAGGGCTGTCCTCAAAGTCATGACCAGGAAACCTTTTAGATATTCTACCTCTCTTTTATATGCGGACACACAGGTACTCACTGTGAGACAGCTCTTTGTGCTAAATTGCATACTACGTAAACACAGCTCAATGCCATTTGACCCATATAAAACGGATAAACGGAGAAAAGATCGGGTCTGTCAGACTTTCCCCCACCATACTAGCTCAGCCGCCAAACACTATTTTTTTATTAGTCCTCGGATATATAATATAGTCAACAAAAAATTACTCATTCATCCTCTTTTAACTTATGAGGTCAAACAAAAAACAAAAGCATGGCTATTAACTTTGTCATACTTGGATACAGAGAACTTACTTTCTATATACAGCTGATATTATTTCCCGTTTTTTATTTTTTTATTTTAAATAACACAAATATTCGCCCTATACAAATATACGTTTAGCTTTTAGCTTAGATTATTATAACTTTTTTTTTTTTCCTCCAACCTCCCTAATTGATAATTTATGTATCGATCCCAAGACACAGTCGTAGGGTTAGGTTGAGTCCAGAAATGCAAAGTCATTAACTTTGTTTTAATTCCTACACAGTTTTAAGCTTACCCTTTATCATTTTAAGTATAGTGATATGTTATGTATTATGTAAGTCACTCGTCGAAAGAGCTCCAACTCCTAAGATACAGGTTAATCCTAGTTTAGGTGTTGGAAGTCGCATTAAACTGTGTAAATCACTTACTTACTATATAATATTATTGTTACTTAAGAGTGTATTGATTTTATTTGCTCCAATAAACACTTTTTTTTACTTTAAAAAAAAAAAAAAGTTATAAAAGAGATGAATAGTGCTCTTTCAACTGCTTCTTAAATGTACCAATTCTGGGACTGGCGCACATTTTCTGTACGCATACCTATCTTAAATAAACATAATATACCATATATTGGTTTAACTAGCTTCGAACACAGTATGTAAGTTAAGTAAACTTACTTATTTCAATTCCTGACACTTTAGCAAAGTTGCACATAGTTGCCGTAGTCACGTGTAGAATGAGAATCGCCAGTCATTCGATATTTCGATATCAACCTTTGTATGCCCCCACTGCTGGGGCACGGGCCTCTTCCTGCACCGCAGAAAGGTTAGGCCATACTCCACCACGGGGGCCGATTATTTTAAGACTGTGGCGCGCCTTACTGTCAGAAGTTATCAAGCCGCCCATAAGGCCTCTGACATGGCTTAACAACTGCCATTACATGACAGTCGTTAAGCCAAGTCAGAGGCCTTAGGGCGGCTTGAAAACTTCTGTGGGTAAGACCAGCCACTAGTCTTGCAAGCCTCCACGAATCCGGACTTGGCGCCCATGGTGGAGTATGGCCTATACCTGCCTTATGGAAGAGACCCGTGCCCCTGGGTGGGGACATCATGGGTTGATGATGATTTCAAAACAGTAGAGTGTTGCCTGTTCCAGTTCTGGAAAATGCACGAAAGGTTATCTTGAAGGATGAAGAAACATCTGAACGAAAATGTCTCTTTAAACAACGCAGCAAGTTAATAGAAACAAAGAAGGATAAGACAAAAGGCAATGCCCTATTATTAAAGTAGGGTAAATGCACCAAACGTCGTCCGTGCCCGACAGAACACTAAATTAATTTCGCAATTTCAACACTTTATAATTCACAGGAGACAGATAAGACGCTCGCCTTCGGAGCTGTGAAATGAGGTCCTGGGACAGGGTTGTTCCTCATTGGAAACACTTGGAAAAAATTGATTTAAAATTATTTATTTTTATTTATACAGGTATGCGCAATACCTGCGACTCCCGAATGGAAGTCAGTTTGGAAAAAATACAAGTTGTCAGAACAAAAGTTTTTGTAAATTAAAATCACTAAACGATAAGTTTCTGGGATTTCGCACTTTTATACAACCCTGTATATAATTTGCCTGATTGGATAACCAACATATATTCGCGCCGTTTGAGTTTGGTAATCGGACTCCGATATTTGACTTTTGCAATTATATTAATAGTAGAATATTTTTAGTAATAAAAAAAAAGTATTTTCTTTTGTTTTTTTCTAATTTTGTGATTCATGCAGGGCAATACGCATTTTCCTAATTCAAATTAGTCTATTGTGTGAAATTTTGTAGAATGTTTTTATTGCACAATAAACATATTTGTACAAAGGCGAGGTACTAACCAGTATTTTCTTCCACCTAACCTCGGGGTAATTCTGAACCAGTAATGTGTTTTCATTTACATTTACTGCAGTACCAAAACTGGTGGGGTAAGTAGGAGCGCCCCGTGGAATAACTATTTAGAGTAAACGAGCAACTGTTATTACGGGAATAAAGGGTTATTTTTCTCGCTTTGTCGGGCCTTGTTGTACCCGTTAACGCTTTTCGGGATAGGGACGGGAAGAATTATCTTGATTGGGACAATAATTGGGGTTTACCTACGCATTTTGTTCTCTTGACAATTCGATAAGATTATTTTGCTGCCAATATATAAATACTGAAATAAACACATCTGTGTCCCTGACGGGTAGGCAGAGTTTGTCACTTATACCGAATCTGTGAAATATCTTTGGTTTTTTTAAATGTATCCTATGTAGGAAACCTGTCAATAAACAGTCTATTTATTCTTACTTGTCCAATTTAGTAAACAAGATTCTAACCTTAAAATTGAGATTAGATGCCTAAACTAGACATTTTCTCGCAAATTCATGAACTATGTTTATAAAATTCGCAGCGTGTTATCTAAAAGAGTGTTCCAGGTTGCTTCATTTATTTAAATATGGCAGTTTTGGACTAAAAAGTTACAGTTTACGGGTAGAATCTTGTTTACTAAATTGGACAAGAAAGAATAAATAGACTGTACGTCCGTAGGTAGGTACGTTCTCTAAGCGTGATAAATATGAGGGTTCAAGTCCAAGCCTAGTCCTTATTTTGGGCACTTCTTTCCGGAGACACAATAAAATACGTCCGTTAACGAAAAAGCGTTTATTGAGAAGAAGATATTAAACTACCTACAATAATAATGAGTGACACGGTCTACCGACATACATTACACCCTCACCCTTATTTAACCCTGTACTTAATTATTATACATGGTCTATTAGTAGACAATTCCGTACAATAACAAAACGGTCAAGTCTGATCCGTTACTAACCAACTTATAAACTAACACAGTTTAAACATTTGTTTCCCTACAATATCCATGTGCACCATAACAAGCACGGACACTATTTATAGCATTATCCGTAATAATTACAATCTCTCAATGGCTTTAATATTCACTCTAAAATAGTGTACATAGCGGTAGTAGGTACACTATTAAATCTATTTTTGTAAATAACTACAATTCTTTATTATCAATCAAACACACTCAATCAAATTCAAAACCGTATCGAACAACCGGTTTTCTAACGCGAAGAGGATATCGCCTATCAGGCTGGCCGTCGGGCGGCAGTGACGGCGGCGACGGCGGCGCCACCGACGCCACCGCGTTATCCGGCTCGACCCGGTGCTCCAGCGCCCGCGCCGCTCCACTGTCGGGCTCACTAGTGTCTCCCACTGTACCGGCGGTGCGTTCCTCGGCGTGCCGCCTTGGAGATGACAGTTTTACGGCGTTCAACCATTTACTTCTCATCTGATCAATGTGCCTTTTTACTGGTGGACCGTTTTCCCCATCCAAAATATAATTTCGAGACCCTATTCGTTGCTGTACCGTCCCTTCTGTCCACTTTCTTCCTCCTGTGTAATCTCGCGACCAAACCTTCTCCCCGATTCTAAATTCCCTAGCAGTACCGCCCGCGTATTCGATTTGTTTCTTTTGCGATTCTTGCACCTTATCATCTATCTGCCTATCACCTTTTAATAAATCTAGTCTAGAACGCAAATGTCTACGCAGTAACAGATTTGCCGGCGACACTCCTGTTGTGCTGTGTGCCACGTTCCTATAGGCCATAAGGTATGACTGTAGTGCTACGTCTACGTCACAGCCCTCGCGCAGCGATTTCTTTATGGCCCGTTTACATAATTTCACGGCGCCTTCTGCCGCTCCATTAGATGATGGGTGGTAGGCTGGCGCAAAAGTGACCTTAATGCCATTATTTGCCATAAATTCGGCGTATTCTCTGCTTGCAAACGGGGGACCATTGTCTGAAACTACTTCTTTCGGCAACCCGAAACGAGCAAACGTTTCACGCAAAACCTTTAGCACTGCCCCAGCCGTTGTCCTTTTCATTTTGAAAATTTCGATCCACTTTGTAGTCGAGTCTATGACTACTAGGAAGGTACTACCATGAATAGGACCTAGAAAGTCTACGTGGAGCCTCGTCCACGGTTCAGATACGTACGGCCAGGGTTGAGGAGGTGCGCGGGGAGGCGCAGGGCTCTCTGCCGTGCACGTCGCACACTCTTTGCACGTCCGCTCTATGTCAGCGTCGATTCCGGGCCACCACATGACACTACGAGCTACACTTTTCATCTTCACGATACCCAAGTGTCCTACATGTAACTCTTTTAATAAAGTCTCTCTTAAAGCCGTTGGTATCACTAATCTATAACCCCATACTATGCAGCCCATGTCTAAATACAACTCATTTCGCCTCGAGTAATATGCTTGCAAATTTGCATCTGAACAATGTGTTGGCCAGCCTGTTTCTAGATAAATTACTACTTTTTTTAAAACGTCATCTTTATTTAGCTCTGCCTGTACAACTTTTCTTGTGATTGGTAGAAAATCTTGTATAAAGTTCAGATATGTTTTCTCTGTTTTTGCGGTTGAACGTACAGAGAGTCCTATCGGCAACCGCGATAGGGCGTCGGCTGCATTTTTCTCGCTACGGACATATTCTATGTCGTAGTTGTATCCCGCTAATAAAACGGCCCATCGCTGCATCCTACTGGCGGCCATTATTGGTATCCCCGTCTTGTCACCAAGAATGGTAACCAATGGTTTATGGTCCGTCCTTAAAACAAACTTCCTGCCATAAAGGTATTGGTGGAATTTTTTTACCCCGAATATAATCGATAATGCCTCGCGTTCTATCTGTGCGTAACCCCTTTCTGCCGCGTTTAGACTGCGCGACGCGTACGCAATGGGTCGCTCGCCCTCTTCCGTGAGGTGTGAAATGACTGCGCCTACCCCCACGCTGCTAGCATCTGTCGTTAACACTAGCGCTAAGTCCGGCGAGTAGTGCGCTAAAATCTTACTTGAAATCAATAATTGTTTCACCTGTTCAAATGACTCATTCCGTCTTTCCGTCCATTCAAACTTTACATCTTTCTTTAAAAGCTCATACAATGGTGCTAATACTGTGCTTATATTTGGAATAAATTTGGCGTAATACATCACTAGTCCCAAAAAGGACCGCAACTCTGAAACATTGGTTGGTATCGTTACCTCCCTAATGGCCTTTATTTTGTCGGGACATGTATGTACTCCCTCTTTACTAATTGTAAATCCTAAATACGTTACTGAATCCTGAAAGAAACTGCATTTGTTCGTCTTAACTTTCAGCCCATACTTTCGCAATCTCACAAAAACTTCATCAAGAGTCGCCAAATGAGTGTTGTTATCTGTACCCGTTATAATGAGGTCATCTAAAAATACCCCAACTCTGGGCATATCTCCGAACAATTGCTCTAACTTCCTTTGGAATATCCCTGGGCTTGACGCTAATCCATATATCAATCGGTTATACATGAATAACCCTTTATGAGTATTAATCACGGTGTATTTCTTAGACTCATCGAGTTCAAACTGAGCATACGCTTGCGATAGATCTATCTTGGTAAATTTTTCCCCCCCGTGTAACTTAGTTAATAAATCTTCTACTCTTGGTAAGGGAAACCGATCCACCTCCAGGCTTTTATTTAAAGTTAATTTAAAGTCACCACAAACCCGTATCTGCCCATCCTTCTTCATCACCGGCACAATGGGAGTCGCCCAGTCGGAAGTGTTAACCGGCGTGATAACGCCATCCCGCACGAGCTGGTCGAGCGCGCGCTCCACCGGCTCGCGCAGTGCGTAGGCAAGCGGGCGCGCGCGCAGGAACACCGGCCGCGCGTCGGGTCGCAAGTGGAATCCGACCGTGCCCCCCGTGAACTTGCCTAGGCCTTCTTCAAATACCTCATAGTATCTGGAACTGAAACGGCTTAAATCAAACAATTGTTCCGTACCCACTCTATGACAAGTAGTTAGCGGTAGATTAACACCCAGTTCCTCCAGCCATTGTCTCCCTATAAGACTAGTTTTACCGCTATTTACAATATACAAACTGAGTATTTTTATTGTACCGTTCCATTCTACTGTCGGTGTAATTCTACCCACCGGTTTAATCGACTCCCCTGTGTAGTACTTTAATGTTAAATCGCTGCTTTGTATCTCACAATTAGAAAACAATCTCTGATAACACTCATCGCTTATGCAAGAAATTGCACTCCCCGTGTCAATCTCCATAACCAGTTTCTTATCATTGACACTAACTTCCATGGTGTATGGTCTAAAGTTTTTTAACTTATCAATTTCAATAGAGAAATTATTTACCTCGTCACTGCTGTCTTCCGATTCCCTCTCTATATACACCACCTTTTCTTCGTGTACATTGTATAGCGAAGACGCGTTTTCTCTCAGTCTGGGGCACATTTTCTTTAAGTGACCTTCTCTATTACATATGCGACACACATATCTCCTATACTTGCAGGAACCCTCATCATGTGGTCTGCCACACACTCTACAGACCATCCTTTTCCCGCCTGTCCCTGCTTCCAACTGTTTTGAGCCTCTTCCGCTTGTCGCTCCGCCGCTGGTGTTTGGACCACCGCCCGTGCATGCGCCCGCACTCAACCCGTGCGCCGTCGCGTTCGATCGCTCTCGACCGCCACCGCCGGTTGCGCCTCCGCCCCATGCATGCCGTCTCCCCGTGGGTCTCAGCTGATGTATTGGGGTATGCGTGGTTGTTGCTGGTACACCGTTACTCGGTCGAGTATGATTCTCCACCAACGCTGCGTCTGCCTCTGCTGCTTCCATCGCCACCGCTAGTTTAACTGCTGTCTCGAACTGTATGTTATCCTCTGTAAACAGCCTCTGCCGTATGCCTTCGCTCACTAGACCACAAACAAATTGGTCGCGTAAGTGTTCCGATAAGCCGGTTTTTTCAAAACCACAGTGTTTGGTCATACTCTTTAATTCAGCTACGTATTCCGCGATGCTCTCGTCACGCTTCTGTACTCGACGTCTGAATTTAAACCGCTCGGCCAATACACTAGGCTTAGGCTGTAAATGCCCTTTCATGATGGCCACAAGGTTTTGAAATGACTTAGTCGATGGTTTGTCAGGTATACATAAATTGACCATGAGTTCATACGTGTCACTTCCTATTACTGTTATTAAAGTTGCTACTTTCACCGCTTCTTTCACCTCGTTTGCTATGAAATATTGTTCCAGACGGTCAATATACAAGTCCCAGTTGTCCTTCACTATGTCAAACGGCCCGACCTTGCCGACAGACATTTTATAGTTTTTGATTAAAACTTCAAAGTGTATTTATTATGCACGCACGTTTTCGATCACTGTTCGTCGCCACTGATAAATATGAGGGTTCAAGTCCAAGCCTAGTCCTTATTTTGGGCACTTCTTTCCGGAGACACAATAAAATACGTCCGTTAACGAAAAAGCGTTTATTGAGAAGAAGATATTAAACTACCTACAATAATAATGAGTGACACGGTCTACCGACATACATTACAAAGCGATTAAGGATGGGTTTAATTACCACGCGTGCCCACCGCGGATTGGCAATTTTAAGCACAGGTTTCCTACGATGTTTTCTTTCTCAGTTAACGAGTGGTATTATTAGGAAAAAATCACAATTTATTTTCGCTTCAATAACGTTCATTGCGGCATGCACGTACGCCGGTTTGGATAATAATGATAAACAAAAAAAAAAAAGAAACAACCTATTTCATTTAAAAACCTATTTAGAGGCTAAAAATTTCACCCATGCCGGGATTCGAACCCGCAACATCTGGCTATCCGTGCCAGCGCTCTTCCAATTCAGCAGCGCTCTACTAAATTGTTAAAGCGCTGGGTACAGTGCTATCGTTCCGATGTAAAACCTAACTGCAAAGTAGGTAGTCGGGGCTGTAAGTGATGCAATTTGCTTAAGTCAGATGTCGCTGCCTGTACGTAATACAGAGAATAGTGTAAAGAGGTTCGAAATTTCACTGATGCCGGTGAGTCGCCCATTGGCTCAATTGGTAGAGCGCTGGCACGGATAGCCAAAGGTTGCGGGTTCGAATCCCGGCAGGGGTGAAATTTTTAGCCTCTAAATAGGTTTTTAAATTTGTCCCGGGTTAGTGCATTAAAAATTAAAATAGTATAACCTATTTCATTAATTTTTTTTGACTAATAAAATAGGTGGCTAGCAGGAAGTTAATGATAAATGATAGACGCATAGCAGCACGATAATTCATCATCATCATCACCATCATCGTCATCATCATCATCATCATAATCAACCCATTATGTCCCCACCGAGGGGCACGGGTCTCTTCCCTGAGGAAGGTATAGACCATACTCCACCACGGGGGCCAAGTCCGGATTGGTGGAGGCTTGCAAGACTCGTGGCTGGTCTTACTGTAAGAAGTTTTCAAGCCGCCCTAAGGCCTCTGACTTGGCTTAACAACCACCATCTATCGACGACAGCTGGCACCAACTGCTTAACGTGCCTTGCGAAGCACGGAATAAATAGTTCCGATAGTTCCATAAACTATCCTAATTTAAGAATTACTAATTTCGTCACGAGCCGTGCCGATCGCTTTAACACACCACAGTAAAGTAATAGATACCACTCAAGTTTTAACAAATTGACTGATCAAGTCATTTATAAAATAAAACGATCGAGCAAACACAAAACACAGGAAGACACGGATAAAACGCATAATCCCTATCAATAACATTATAATACCCAATCTGCATGAAATCTCCAATGCGAGAGATGTATTTGTATATCTAACATAATTAATACGGCACCTGATCCGAGGCAGATAAAAGCGAAACAGACAGAAGCACGGGTCAAGTGAAAATTTACTCCGAGATAAGAAAAACTTCGCAAGGCACGTGCCTTGACGTGGCTTAACGTTAAGCCGTGCCCCAGCAGTGGGGACACACAAGGGTTTATATCAATGAAAAACTTTGGTTTTGCATCTTCGTAATCAGATCATTTATGCACTCAAATGCTGCAGTCTCTTGGATATCAATTTTTTGAATGAAAAAGACTTGCTCCGCACCTATTGAAACCAAATTTTGACTGGAAGAAAATGCTACTTATCATTGAGTACGCCTTTTAACAAATCCGATATGTTTTGTGCAATAAAGAACTTTAATAATAAGAATTATATGCATACCATCCTGACACCTTAGTCGAAGCGAAGCCGAGGGTTTCCTCACGATGTCTGTGAGACATCTACACGATTTTCGCATGGAATTCAATGAAAACAACTGAGTCGCGCCATCTCGCTTATTCGCTAAGGGTTACTTTCTTAGGGATGTGTGTGTGGGTATACGTGTGGGTGGGTGTGTGTGTGTGTTTGAGTGTGTTTGGTTGTGTGTGTGAGAGAGAGAACATGATGGCCGCCATGTTTGATTACTTTAGATCTTTCAGTATTACTACAATTTGTACCTCGGCGGTATTTATTTTACATCCACGTATAATTTGATTGAACAAATTCCACTTTCATCCAGACATTGATTGATCGGCTTTCGTACCCAGCTCGGAAAGGTTAAATCGTCAAACGCTTTATATTTTTGTTCCTTTTAATTTAGACGCTTCGATAAACACGGTCGATAAAAATGGTGATGGGCTATACTAGGAACTTTTACCCCACGTGTCACGGGAAACGTGTCAATTTTGAAGTGATTTCCGCTGATGAAATTGATATAATCGCGATAGTGTCTAATAACAGCATGTTTCATCGAAACGTATGATCGTATTTTGAAAGTGATTATCGACATCGATATCAACCCTTGTACGTCCCCACTGCTGGGGCACGGTTCTCTTCCTGCATCACAGGAAGGTTAGGCCATACTCCACCACGGGGGCCAAGTCCAGGTTGGTGGAAGATGGTAAGACAGTGGCGAGCCTTACTGTCTGAAGTTATCAAGCCGCCTATAAGGACTATAACATGGCTCAACAAGGCACAACAATGCACGTTTATACTTTTATATACATTTAAAAACCAAATATAGGTGATGTATCAGCAAAGGGCAAGATAAAAAGTTATCAAGACACCCATAAGGCCTCTGGCTTAACGACTGTCATTACATGAAAGCCGGCACCAACAGGGCTTAGCGTGAATTGCGAAGAACGGAAGCGCTCGGAAAAAATGCCACTAGCGGTAGTCACGGGACGGTCACCCATCCTGCACCTGACCGCGCCTGTTGTTGCTTAACTCAAGTGATTGAAACCAAACACTCGGTTCGGCTAGGCCACGAGCGCTCCTTTTTTTTTATTAATTTGTCACAGTTATTTCTTTTCTTTGTTTGTGAATAAAATATTTTATAAGGAATTTATAAGCTCTCTCAAGTTCAAGTAAGCTTAAACATATGTTGTAGAGGAACCATTTGCTAAATAATTCTAATTTACAGTATCTATGTATTGTTTTAGCGTCACTTTTTTATTATTAATATTGTATTACTTCTCAGTGTGAATGTCTAAGGATGCAGTACTTACGTCGGGGCTGTAAGTAATGCAATTTGCTTAAGTCGGATGTCGCTGCCTGTACGTAATACAGAGAGTAGTGTAAAGAGGTTCGAAATTTCACTGATGCCGTGAGTCGCCCATTGGCTCAATTGGTAGAGCGCTGGTACGGATAGCCAGAGGTTGCGGGTTCGAATCCCGGCATGGGTGAAATTTTTAGCCTCTAAATAGGTTTTTAAATTACTTTATATCTACAGTCTATTTATTCTTACTTGTCCAATTTAGTAAACAAGATAACCTTAAAATTGAGAGTAGATGCCTAAACTAGACATTTTCTCGCAAATTCATGAACTATCATGAACTATGTTTATAAAATTGGCAGCGTGTTATCTAAAAGAGTGTTCCAAGTTACTTAATTTATGGAAATATGGCAGTTTTGGACTAAAAAGTTACAGTTTACGGGTAGAATGTTGTTTACTAAACTGGACAAGTAAGAATAAATAGACTGTATTTATATCGGTTTCTTTTTAAATTTTAGTTACTGGTATCTGTCTATCCACCTTGCATTAAATCTTCTCTATAATATTAAAATTAATCGCTGAATCTGTTGTTAAGCGTAAAGCTAGAGAGCAGCTGAACCGATTTCACTAATTCTTTTTTTAGAATATTTCTTAAAGTACGACGATGGTTTTGACGGAGAGAAAAATAAAAAAAATTTAAAGAATCGACTTTTAGGCGGTACGAAGTTCGCTGGGTCAGCTAGAAATAAATAATAATAAGTTTTTTTGCTTATGCTAGGCAATAGTTTGCGCCTCCCGCTTTTACATTACAATGTGAAAATTACTTTTTCAAGTAGCGTGGTCTCGGAAAACTGAGGTGACAGGCTTTTTTTTTGAAATCATTAACTGTTGGTTTACTACCCTCGGCCAAAAAAAATTGAAAAATTCCAAAAGAAATCCTGAAGTTACGTTCCAAAATAGGCAAACCAATTATTTTATATATAGTCAGCAACATTGATAATTAGCAATTGAAGTTAAAATTAAATCTAAAGACCAATTATTTTACATGAACTCTAAAACATTGATTATTAATTAATTGAAATTAAAATTAACTCTACAGTCACACTTCTAGCAAGGGGGCCTCATGCACTTAAGCACTGGTTCCCATGCAGTAGGTATGTTCCAACCACTATCTCAATTGAAATTTGGATGCCGGCGGATCTCTATTGCCTCGCGTACCATTCTAGGGAAGAAACGGTCTCCTCGGGCTAGAACTTTAACTTTATCGAAAAGAATGATGTGGTTGGTTTTTATTATATCTAGTGCTCGTGTTAACCTTAGAAAATACAATATTCCTAACGACAAATAAGTACATACATACATACATAACTTCACGCCTGTATCCCAAAGGGGTAGGCAGAGATCAGGGACTGCGACTTGCCACGATCCTGACAGATCACCGTCGCTTCATCAACGTTGAGTCGTTGCATGCACGCACACCGGTTCCGAGTACTTTTTATCTTCCCCTTTGCTAATTAATACACCCCCTTAATTATTCTATACCCAATATTGTAAAACACAAAATAAATGTTTTACAAAACCAAATAATTGTCCAAATAAATAAATAAACTTAAATAAGAACAAAATAACTGACATGTCGCATGAATCGCCTATTCTCTAAGATAACGTTTCAATCCGCACAGGTACCCACTACAGTTTTCCCACTTATTTTCAGAAAATCGTCAAGTAAACGGATTTGCAATTTGCTTTGAGTGCCTGATAAAGATGGATAGCACAGCTCCGGAGTTAACAGGTAGCGTAGTTTTAGAGGGGTTTTTTAATAAAATAAGATATAAACACCCCTACTTTGTATAGGGACGGGTTTTTGACTTGGATTTTATTATTATTATTATTATTATTATTAATACTTTATTGCACCATAAAATTGTACAATGCGGCGAACTTAATGCCATTATTGTTATTATTATTATTATTGTTATTAAAATTATTGTGTTCATTTATTACAATTTATTTACAAATGTACTAAATAAAATTATGATTTTTCCTATAATATAATATACAATATTAATATTTAACAGGACTTACATATTTACAAAAAAAGGCTTTAATTAAAAAAGTCTGCACCGCTGCCGGTGGGGAGAGTTTCAAAGAAGCTGGCAGCATTCCCACTCTGAATGGCCAGGCTGATGCGCTGGCCGAGGCTGGTTTTAGGTTGCCCGATGAGTCGATAATTGGTGGAGTATGGCCTATACCTTCCTTAAGGAAGAGATCCGTGCCCTTTGACGACCGCATAGGATATCTGTGTGGGGACATAATGGGTTGACAATGATTATATAATAGGCGGGCTTAATACTATCTGGTGGTTTATTCTAGCCAACCAATGGATTACTGGAAAAGGTGGGAGTAGTGCCGAACCGAGAAATAACAGAAATACTGTTTTAATTTCTTTCATTCAGTTTCTATGTTTCATTCAGTGTTTTATTTGTAAATTATAGGTATTTATTTTCATTACTTTATGTTAATTAGATTTTAGTTTAGTTATTATTTTAGTTTTACTTTAGATGTTTTGTTTATTTTATTAAGAACCTGTTTTAATTAATTTAAATAAATAGTTTTTCGCGAATATTTTCTATAAAGCGAATATAAATTACTTTAACTCACGCCTGTATCCCAGATGGGTAGAGCTTGCCACTTGCCACGATTCTGACCAATCTCTTTCACTTTACAATTATTAGTCGTTGCATGCACGGTTTCGGGTACTTCCTATCTTGCCCTTTGCATGCAAGGGTATAAAATGTGTTCTGTTCGATCTTTCTTTTCGTGTCGGTTATATTTGAGCTTTATTTTATATTTGATATTGTGTTTTTGGTGTTCTGACGTATAATGTTTTTATTTATGTATCTAAATAGGGACCAAATTTAGTACAAAGAAAGGCAGAATTCTGTATTCGTCTGAAACAAGTTGTATGATTTCTCTGGAACAAATAAATTCTTTTCTACTCTATCGTAAATCTCACATTATAATGGAAGAACACGATTACCCGCTCTTGTCTATACGTCGATAAAATAGTTACTACCTAAAATACATACATGCAAAACTTTCGGGAAGTTTTCTTCGCTTGTATTAAAAGCAAACTTGTTGGTTTTTCTACCACTGAATATGCAACTTGGCAAGGATCCCGCTGGGTTCGAACCGCATCCTTTGGCTTTTAAAGCAACTGGGTTACCCACAGCGACCACATTAGCAATAGCCGAAGTAAAAAGGGGGCAGCGGAATCCATTACTTAGACAGCATTTTCGGAGAGCAGCAGTGGATAGAAAAATGCAATCTTAGGCCGGGCTCACACTTCCGGAATTTCTATCAGAATGTAGAAAGAGAATGAAACTCAACTGTAGTATTAGTTAATGATTCGCAATACTCGTAGTTATACAGTGTGTCTCATTCAAAT